>JAVQJF010055519.1:0-41495 GCA_036023855.1 Gadopsis marmoratus | reverse complement strand
CACACACACACACACACACACACACACACACACACACACACACACACACACACACACACACACACACACACACACACACACACAGAATGGTTTTCTCCCAGGACATACCGTGACATTTTTCAGACATGCCTCACAGCTTGTCCCGTTCATCATCTCACACACTGTGGGGGGGGGGAAAGTCAGTTAGTTAGTTTTGGTGAAAAAATATATAACATGGGGGTAAACTCAGCCAACATGATGTCCTTCAGATGTACAAACATTTCGACTCACAGGAGGACGTACGCGCGACTCTAATCTTGGAAGAGATTAGCTGAAAACATTCTGAGAGGCAGATTAAATGAGGCCTGAGGGGTTTTTTGTAACTACTGCTGAACCTTCTGGTACATTTTCCACCGGGGACAGAGCAGTGAGCACACACAGGCCTCAGACCGGTCACATTATTATCAGCAGGGGCTGTGCAAGTGCAGAATCTGTAAGCCTGAGATGTAAACTAACAAGGACCCGTTCTTGTGTGGCCAGTTTGGAGCTACTCCTGCTGGCTTCTTTATCAGGAACCAATTCGGGAGGTGTGTTGAGAACTGAAACCAGACGTGAAACCAACAGAGGTCCAATGTTACGACTCTCTGAATTATTTTAAGATAAATCATCCTACATATGGTAGTGCGATTCAGGCACCAACACGGCTCAAATGTCCATTTAAATTCCCATTCATCATCTTTGTGAGCTGAACCGATACTCTGAAAATTAATTGGACCAAAAAGTCTCTTTAAATCAGGCAGGTGACTTTTGCACCTGTCACACTTTACCTGGGACCTAACAAAGAAATAACGACGCCTCTAACAGCGATGAACAGAAAGGGAGCAGCCGTTCACTTCTGAGTCACGGATCCTGACTCCGCTCCTACCTTGTCCAGGCGCCGGGGTCTGGGCCAAAGCTGCCGCCAGACCGAAGACCAGCAGGAGAGCCGGGAGGGGAATCCGCGAATTCATCATCCGGCAGATTCTTCCAGCCAGATCTGGGAAAGTTGTGCGCGCAGACAGAGGACGTGTTGCGGGCTGCTGCAGTCGACGCAGCTGCTGACCGAGAATAAGGAACCGAAGTGCTTTGAATCCTGACGCACGCTGGTTACGCGCCGAAGGGGAAGGCGTGCGTGCGTGCGTGCATTTTTTTTGTTTCTTGAAGGCTGTGGCGCAACAAGTGCTCGCCCACAGTACCCGCACAGCAATGTCAAAATACTCCATTGCACGTAAAAGTCCTGCATTTAAAATGTGTACTTACTGCAAATCGAGTATTGGCAACAAAAGCACTCGTTCCGCAGAAAAATGGCTCCTCTGACTCATATATTACCCTACATGACGCTTTTAGTTTGTCACTGATCAGTTTGTTCTGTAAGCAGCGTTTTGCTAGTTTTGCTGGTTTAGATAAAGGTATTTTAAACGCTTGATACACAGTCAGGGACGGGGGAGCAAACCCGGGTGGATTCATGGGGCCCCAGCTTGGTAGGGGCCCCTAAATCTTTAGAAAATAGTTTGTTTAGAATAAAATATGGGGGCTCTCGTGATTATATTTTGATTTCCATCTTAGGGGCCCAGTAGATTCTCTTTCATGGGGCCCCAAAATTCTGGCGACGCCCCTGTATACATCTGGATGGTTGTGAGATGATTCTTTTCTCTAATCTTTGTTCCCTTTTAGTGTGAAATGTTGGCTCATGTGAGCCTCCAACAGTAACTGAAATGAAATCATCTGGGAGGTTTAGAGGGGAAATCACTCTTAAGTGAAATGGCTAACAACTCGCGACATGACAAGGGGCCTCAACCCAGATACTGTTATATTGTGATGAGGCAAACTGAGCAGATGTGTATTTTACAAGCTCATTGTGTTTGTGTTTGTGTAAACTACTCCTTTAATCTGCAGAATAGAGCTGTTAGATAAACAGAGTGGAATCACAAGTATGATTTTGCCCTCTGAAACGTAGTGGAGTAGAAGTATAAAGTAACATAAAATGGAAAAATAAATGGAGTAGTACTTCAATATTATACTTAAGTACTTAAATAAATGTCCTTAGCCATTTTCCACCACTGTTTCCAGACCTACGTGTGTTAAAATAGGTTCACAAAGACAACATAAAATGGACAATAATTCCAATAATTTATTAAAGCATAATTTTGTAAAGCCAGTTACAAATAAAAAATAACAACACACATATCTCTCTCTTTCTCTTTTTTTTTTAACAAGCACAATATGTTTTATTATGTAATAATGATAATAAGCATAACGTAAGATAAGGATGGGCCCCACTCTGGCCGCCTGCGGCTGATAACAGGACCCTTTGTGACGAAGTTGCCCCTGGAAGTAGATTTGCTTTCAGAAACATCAAAATTAGTTTGTTCTCTCAAACACACTGATCACATTTCAGCAACTACGGGGCAACTTCTTCCTACTCAGTGTAATATCAGTGACAGACAGAACCATAGATGTAGAATAACTAGAACAGACAGCTCCAGGTTCCTCGTTAATTATGGCTTATGGGTTACTTTCACTGGTTCTCCTCTCATTATAGCCAAAACTAAAATAACCAAAAGTACAAAGTGGAACCTGTGAGTGAGTTCTGCTTATTCAAACTCTATAGGCAGTGTGCTGTGTGTATGCAGCCAGGGCGCAGCTACCATTGAAGACACTGAGGACATGTCCATGGCATTTTTTATAGGAATGTTGGGTCCTTTTAGCAAAGATAGTAAAGGGGAAATCTATACTTGGATACTTTTCGCCACCTTGGAATTACAAGGTTCCATCTGAGTTCTGAGCGATTTTGAGATATTGAGCGTAAAGATTTTGTAATTGCCAATAGTTGATAGAGATAGAACCTTTTCTTGTTTTCTGAATAAAATGTCCAGAAATGCATACAACGTTAAAAAAAAACACCTCGCATAATGTTAATAAGTTATAGTAGAATAAGAATGTGTTAATATCTCAATTTTGAAAAAAATGGCAGCTTATAATTCCAAAGTGACATTTTATAGCTGGACTCCAGGATTTTTAGACTTAATATATATTTTGATTTGGGTACCTGCACATCAAATCAATAAATGATTTGCCATTTCCTCACCAGAGTTATATTCCTGGTAATGTGGGGGAGGCTTAAAACAGCATTTAGACCATGTCGGGACATAAAATCTTCAGACAACATATCTGAACAGAAAGAAGACAATAACCAAATTATAATATAATTTTTGGTGTCATTGACTCATTTGGACTCATGACCTCAGCATTTCTAAAATCCCAGTACGTGGCACTACAGATAGACAACATAAATTACAGTTTCACCTTAAGGAGTTCAACTTCACTTAAATATCTGGCTTGAAAAGCAAACTGTTTTCAGGGTAAATATTGACATTTAGTATTGACACAGAAACTAGTTTTCTACACCAAATTAATATAATAGGACTGTGTTTAGATGTTGAGATTATATTTTTCAGTGTAATCTATATTCCCCCTGGATATTTGATGCAGGGAAACATTTCTGTCCTCTGGAGGTGTACACAAGGGATGCTGCCATCTAACTGCAGTGCCACAGAGTCAGGTGATGTTGACATTACAGTGACTTCACTTTCAGTCCAAGAACACACACACGCACGTACGTATAGCAGTGTCAGCATTCTCAGCGCACAAACAAACTGTCTCTGAGCCCATATATCCTCACAGTGTCTCATCTGCTCCTCTTACACTGAGATGAAATATTCCATTATATTTTTTAATACATTATCCTCCCAAACGCAGCTTGAAAAACAGTTTAATAAGAAATAAATAACCCGCAACCCTCCCTTGAAATCCCACGCTTTCCCCTTTAACTCACAATCACGACACCATTCTTTGCAAAGATTAGTCATGTAAATATGTCTTGTTTCCACGTAATACACTCCGTAAAACCACTTCTCCTTTCTTATTTCCCTTTTCTTTTCCAACTTTTTGGATTACATCATAAATAAACTCACACACACACACACACGTACACACACAGCAGCATTCCAGACACAGCACTTCAAGGTGGTTAAGATAGCAGGGAGCATACAGCAATAATAGTAGAATCAGTAATAAAAGTCACATGTTCATAAACAGGTTGGAAACACAGACAAACTGGAGCTCTTATGCATTATTGTTCAAGTTACTGATCTTAGTAAAGAAAAAATGCGAGAATAGCATGAGCAGATGCAGATATAGCATATTTTCTGGCTCCAAGTAATTCTGCAGAGTGAGTCAGACAGATAACAAAAATGGTAGCTTCATCAAAACACTGTGAAAACATGACCACCATAGCAGCCAGTCTCATTATGGTCTGTGTTTTTACTATTACTTCTTATTTCTCTGTGAGTCACGTTAATGGCACAGCCAGTGAATGATGTACAGTACTGGCATCATATTCAGACATACAGTGGTCATTATTAACACCATTCACATGTATTTTACACGAGAGGTGTCCCATTGCATTTAGTATGGCATCTATATACTGTACAGTGCAGTGGCCACTGGAAATTCAATAATAACTCTTATAATGTGTGATATACAGTACAAATGATACATATTGGTTCAGTTTAAGTGTACATGTATATGAATATACAGTACATATATGCAATGTGTGTTATATGTAGACATAGATAGGGAAATGTTTTGTCTTTTACTATATCTGGTTGATAGAGTTCTCCTTGTAAAGGCCAAGTGAGGCTGTTAACCATGCACAGACTCTCCATGTCAAGCTAAACATGACCAGAGAGCCTCCAAAGCAAAACCTCTACTCTTTCTTACTTAAAGCCACTTCCATTGGCTGTGTTTGCTTCTTGTGGCCACACGGTGGCACTGGCGAGTGAGCACGTGAACACTATGTCAGGGCAGGGAGCTCATTTTCTCATAAGTAGCCCTGAAGAAGAGTCATCATCATCATCATCATCATCATCATCATCGAGTCCTGTTTTTCAGTCACAAACAGATGTGATAAGAGCTGATGTCACAGATAAACAACAGAGAAAGAGAACAACAGAGAGAAAGCAAGCAAGAACAAGAATTCAGCATTATAACTTAATACCAAACAAAGATGCAACAGGAGTGGGGACACATGAAGAGAAAGAGAGAGACTCTGAAATCGGAGGAGTGAAAAAGAAATGAATTTAACTGAGAAAGTGTGGCTTTCTTCTGTCTGGCAGTGCACTGGGGGGAGGAAAGGGAGCCGCCTGGGACAGACCGGGACTGGGCGGCTGAGTTGTGCTTGTTATTACTGAGTTTTGTCCAGAAAGGAAAGCAGAGAGAGAGAAGTTTGGAGTGTGCTTGAACATCTACATGCAGGACTACAACTGGGATGGTTATGTGTTTGAAACGACCGTCCCCATAATGCAGGTTGTTTATCTTTGTCATGCTCACTTCTAAACAGATCCCTTATCCCCTATCCCAAGTGAAACCCAGGCCAGTAGAGTGTGCGTTAGGCTTCTGCGTCCACGTCTATCTTGCTTTTCCCTGTTCAATCTAGAGGCTCATCCACCACTCTTGATTCAACCTTGAGGATTAGCTGGTTGGTGCAACTGCCTCCATCAAAACCAACCAACCAATGTAGGGGGCTGAGGCATCTGCTGCCACTGGGTGAATCCGAGGGCTCTGATTGGTTGGTGGTAATCACCTGACCCAGGAACTGGTGATGCTGGTCACTGACATGATGCTGCAGCGTTTCTTCACCACCATGTTGATGTAGGCCCTCATGATCTTGGTGATCTCCCCAACCTGAAGCGAGACAAAAAAGTTAATACAGCTGGCTGTGTATCTGCATGACTGCATTTGTATGTAATTTAGCATTACTTTTCCATGAAGTTGGGGGACAAGCACTTCTAAAGAAGCATACTGGTAGGTTTAGTCCAGATCCTGGATCCTACAATTCCCATAATGCACCTGAGCAGCATCTTTTAACCATGTTGACATAAGTGTTATTTCATCATGCTTGAGGAAGCTCCCCTCAGAGCCACAGGACACATTATACAACTGTTTTCACAGGCTGTGCACTGTAATACTCCTTATGATGAGTAAACTGAACTTCATATGTAAAATCTGTGGGGCGTGCCTTTAAGAAGACAAGATAAAAGACATACAATGCTAAATGGATACGGGCAAGCACGCCAATACAAAGTCCTTCCCTCAAATTCAAACAGGTATAAACATTAACAGGAAGAAAACAGGAAAAAACAAATTTGTGATGGGCATTTTTTTACAATTTTGATCATGTAACGCCTAAACTCTGACTCATAACCACCAACTTTATTCATTTTATTTAAATGGGCAAGGTTACTGGTCAGATCTCCATCAGGTAAAATAAAGAAAAAAAGACATTTTGAACATTTTATGGAACAATCAATTAAGAGATGAAAAAAATAAAAATAAAAAGTAAATAATGAGCTCTAACCAGTGGCGTCTCAAAGAACATCTCCCTCTCATCCACGATGACCTTGTAGGTGCAGGGCTGTGAAGCCCCAAAGAAGGTGATGTGTTCGTACTGGAAGGTCTCCAGTGGCTTAGGTTCACCTCGTTTGTACACAGACACGTTGTCTGCACTCACACTCAGCCACAGATCATGAGGGAAACCACCTTCTTTACACTACAGAGGCAGAGGAGACAAAACAGAAGAGAGCAGGGAACAGAAGAGGTTACTCGTCAGGTATTTGCACTAATGTCTGAAATCCATCATTTCCTCTGTTATTTTCTCACCTCCACATCAAACAGAGTCGATCCATATCCAGGCCACTCCTTGATAATGCTCATATATTTAAGCATGGCCTGATGCTGAGGCATGCCCTGCAGCCGGGTCCACTTCTCCAGAACACTGGTCCGTGTGGCGGACGTCTCCTCCTTCACCCACATCTCCAGCATCTGCTCCTCCTCCACCTGCAACAACACAGGTCAGCCAATCGATGAAGAATGCTCCGTCAAACTATCGATCAGTTAGACAGGAATCCAGTTTAAGATCCATCATGTCAGACTTGACATGGCTATAAGCCAAACTACAGCTGGAGAAACACAGCTCCTGAGCTCGGTCAAGGAAGTCAGAATAAATATTCCCTTGTCGACTGGTGTAAAAATATGGATTACGTATTTGAAGACAGTCCAGTTCACTAAGACCTCCTGAGCTTCCACAAAGTTGAACTCAAGGCGATGGCTTGGCTGAGAGACGTATTTATATTCACATCAACAGAGAAACATTGATTTTGATTTCATGATAGAAATGATAATGCAAGTGGTCTTTTAAAGTAATGAGCTCACACAAAAGCATACATCGCTGTTATACACATTTAATTTATTATTAATTAAATAAAATATGGTCTATTCATTTAACTTATTTAATTTGAAAAGTGTACTGTATGAAATAGTAAGACTTTAAAATGTTTAATGTTTAAAATGTTGTTTTCTGAAGTTACAAGTAGCTATTGGTTTACATTAATTTCCTCACTGTATGAAAATAAATGAGTAGACTCATGAAACTTGCATGTAACCCTTGTGGAAGTCTGCTTCTTTTTTTTTTACTATCAATATTACATTATAACTATACTTTATAACTTTAAAAGGTCTGCCCTTTATGGTGGCAGAGTAGTTAGGGTTAATATAAAGTACACATTACAGTTCCACCACTGACCTTCTGCTTCTTCAGTGAACCAGTCTTGAAGCTCCTCCTCAGGGTGCCATCCAGGAAGCTCGGGGTCTTTCGCTTCTCTGGTCCGGGGGGGACACCTCCCTGTCCCCCTGCAGTGCCCTTCCCATCTCCTGGTCCTCCTCCTCCAGCTCCTCCAGCTCCACCTGCTGCCCCTACACCCGGCTTGGTGGAGTGGAGGATGCGGTTGCGAAGCCGTCCGATTGGATAAACGGTACCCAGGCTCCAACCGGCGCGACCCGCCCCATCAACGTGGAGATACTGGAGACGTAAAGCGGCCAGGTGCTGCAAAGTCTCCTCTGAGGCCGGGAAGTGGCCACTTATCAGAGATTCATGGGCCTTAGCGAGACAAGGAGTAAGAACATGACTGTAAGTGAAAATATATGTATACATTTGCTTTGATATACTGTAAACGTGAGTAATGGGTGTCACCTGTTCCCTAACAAGTGTTGCTGTGAGGACAAACGTTAAAAAGAATTTTAAGAAATAGTTTAATTAAGAATGGCAGGAGAGACTGGGTGTGGAAAAGATGTAAATAAATGTATATCATTTTAAATGTAATTTACAGAAAGTTACAGAAATCTGTTCACAACAGTCATCTGTTTTCTTAATAAAGCCCCAATTAATTTCATCTCAATCTATACATGTTCTACTTTTAATACAAACCTATATGGGTTTCTGAAATGAACCCCAAACCCAAGTATTTAGCAATGCCATTAATGTTTAGAGAGAAATAATTAATCTGATTTAAACTGGAAGAAAGTAATGAGCAATTAATAACTACCGCAAACAGTGTTGTGCAATTGTGCAATTGTGCAAAGCTCACCTGCTCAAACATGAACGCAAACTCCACTCCTTCTTTTGGCATGCTTTCCACATCCAAGAAGCAGTAGAGCTTGAAGTAGAGTTTCCATTCTCCCTCCTCCTCCTCTTCTTCACTGCCTGCCAGTCTGAAAAGAAATGCAACAAACACAGGTTAAGTAAAGATCAACAAACCCAACATACTGTTAACAACAAAATTAGCTACTTGGATATCACTCTGAATGAGTATTTAGACCGTATGAGAATCAAGGCCACCAAACAACTGACAAATTGTATGTATAGAAATTGAGATGCCTTTCAAACTTGGCCAGAACATCTGCCACAATCACTCTGCTCTCCAAAGCTCGGTCTGTGAAGGCGTTGTGTTCGAACAGAGAAAACAGGTTCTTGCTCTCCTCCATGGCCAAACCTCTGATCAGCTTCTCCACAACCTGCAGCAGCAACATTAAAACACAGACTAGTTTGTAACAGTTCAACCGTTACACACTGCAACGGGTCTGAAAATTAGATTTTGAATGGTTTGTTTTTCTGGCGTGCACCTCTCCAGCTGTGGTGTGTGAATTAATGGAGATCTTGCAGGAGCCTCCCCCGTGGCAGTAGACGGTGGTGCTCATCTCCTGTCTCACCAGCAGGGCGGCGATCTCCTCCTGAGAGGGAACAAACTCACGAGTCTTGGTCTTCTTCAGGGATTCCCCGATGAAACTGGCGTAGCGCTCGATATCTGTTCCAGGAAAGCGCTCGCGTACCCTGAATCCGATCACATTGCACATTTATTACACATTTATTTCCATGAGTTACACACACACAAATATATATAAAGCACAATCTATAATGTAGACCGCGCACACACCTCTTGAGGTGGAAGCGCAGGTATCTGAGAATGGCTCGACTAGGTAGGAAGGTGCAGCTCATGCAGGTGAGCAGGTGCCAGTGTGCCCGATTGGCTGGGCTGTTAGGCTGAGGCACGTGATTGGTCTGCTTGATCACCTGACAATATACCTGAAAAACAGAAACATGGAGGGGATTTGAAAAGATCTTAAGTTTTAATCAGCATTTGACAGCGAACAACCCCTGCAGAAACATTACTTTCTTATAGGTTATGGTGAAAAAGGCAATGAGACAGAACTTCATAGAATACTTTTAAGTAATACTAGCATATAGAATGTTCCAGGAATACTTGTAATACTTAAAATATCATTACTATAGTGTCACTTTTAGTACATGTCCTTTTGTCATGGTTTCCAGCATGTGAGTCTGTTGCTGGAATCCCCTTCTTGTTGTTTTTTCTTACAGGGCTTATTGAAGCTCACCCTACACACCACCGTGTTTCTCTATTAAATGTGATTTTCATTGAAATTTGAGAAGAATAGTAAAGAAGACTGTTCTTGACAAATTAAAGTACCTCATCCCTGAGAGGGCGCAGGTCCTGGCAGGTCTGCAGGATGCCCTGAATGATGGGCACCGTGTCTGCCAGCGTCTCCATCTCCTGCAGGGAGTTGAAAACACGCACCGCCTCATCCTGCAGACTGGCGTAGCCCTGCTGCCTTTGTACTGCACATAGACAAAGAGAAAAAGAAGAGAAAAGGCTGATTAAAGACAGAGACGCATCCAGTACAGAAGAAGAAACAGCACGTAGCTTACTGATGATTTCAATGTGTGAGGTTCCGGGTAATTTAAACACAAATTTACTAGAACTGATTTTCAGCCACTTGATCTGTGTCAGTGTGGAAATCTGTGAATTAGTGTGACATGAAAAGGCAACAAACAAAGCAAAATGTGATTCAAACAACTGTGAGAAGATGGCATTTCACCCTCTTAGTTAGTTATCAGTGCATTGGAAGGTGTGGAATGAATGAGCTTTGTAACACAGCAGGCTGTATGAGCGCGTACAGGCTACAGCTGAAGTGAAAAGTGTATGGGGGCTTTTCAAAGCACACGCTTTGTGAAAGAAGAAGATGAGGTGAAGAATGAGCATAAAGAGGGTCTGTCCCAGTACCCACTAGTGCCTATTTGTGTGACATATTTGTGGTAGCAGCCACAGAGCTGTTTTTCAGGGTGTGGGCTGGCGAGTTGAAGTGTTACTCACGGCTGGTGACCTCTCCATAAGGGAGCGGCAGTAGAGGGGAGTGCAGAGGATGCTGAGTGTATCTGAGGATGGGGTTCCTCCTGTACATTTGCTCCACAATGTCTGGGTTCACGCTGTTCTCCTGAGAGGACACAAAGAGATGAAGTGAGTTTATGTTAATGGATTTGAAAATGAACAAGTAAGTGGAGAATGTCCCTGTGAGTGTTTGACCTTGATGTCTCTGATGAGCTGCAGAGTTGGAGTCTCTATGGGGGTCTTGCTGTCTATGACTCCCTGTATGGCAGCTGTCCACCTCATGGCCTCGTTCAGCATCTTGGTATAGAGGCGGTAGGAATGCTTCCTCCCGTACACGATGATGTTCCAGTAACCTGTGAAAACATTCTTTAAAGCTTCTATTACCTGAAATATTACCACTAAGGGGATACTTAAGTTTTATAAGAGGTATAATAATTCTCCTTTATTAGGTTTAATAAAGTCCAGTTAGCAGTACATTTTATAAATATATATAACCGTAAAACTAGAATCCTCTCTTTACATCTAGTCCCTAACCCCTTAAGTCTAATCGCTAATTAAATGTACCCTTTCTGCCTTGTCTTTCCTCACCTGTCTCCCTGTGCACGCGTTCATCTGGCTGAATGATGGAGCAGAGGGAGTTAAGGACCAGAGTTCCCATTTTGGAGGAGTTTCGCTCCGAGCTCTTGTAGTAATCCAGGGAGCTGTGGGTCAAAACAAACCAGCGCTTCTTCAGCTTCAAGGAGGTGCTCTTAGCATTCGTCTTCATCTCCTTTTGGAGCCAGCCTTGAAAGATGACGAGGAAGAGAGAAAAGACAAGGAAAAGTGTGATGTTTTATTATGGTAACAGAAGGGATGGGCAGTAATTCAATGATGTTAAGGACACAAGTTCTAGTTTTCAGATACAAAATACATGATAGATTTGACCAAAATTCTTTCACAACATGAGATTTTAAATACATATAATGTTTTGGAGAGTACAGTGCACTAAAAGGTCTCTAAAAACATTTCATTACACATATTTGACCACATTTTGTCCACTTTTCCACTCAGACTTCAAATGGTAAATAGGCTACATGTGAAGTGAACCAACAACTTCTTCCAAGCTTCTAACTTTGTACTTATCACCATCTATAACTCACTCTATGTTATGCTTTTAACATTCAAACAATTCCTGAAGAGTAATTAAATCTTCCAATAGAGACATGTATGTGAAGGTTTACACATATCCCCAAATAATCCGTGCTCACCTCTGACAAGGAACTCCTGCCCATCTATCCTGGCGTCTCCTTTGGGTTTCTGCAGCAGACTGATCCAGTGATGCATCTCCTCCGGGGTGTCACTGTTGCAGTGGATCACACGGTTGGCCGTAATGATGACAAAGGAGTTGGGCCTGCAAAGGTGAAATGATAAACTTTCAAATAAAGAAAATACACCTTCAGATACTTAAGGATGCTTAAAGGTTGTATAAATAAGATGGATAATGATGGCATATTGTCCATGTAAGACAAACAAAGAGACAACAGTGGGTCACATGCATTTTCTAAATTTTGTCCATGAGTGTTTGGAGAAATCAGCTCTATCTCACTCTGTTAAATCACAGCAGAACCAACACTTATTACCTTGTGCTGTAAAATTCAATGAATTTGAACAACATGCTAAAAGAACAAAATAGACCTCGACATGCAAAGCGAATCAGCATTTCCTTTCTTTTTGATAACTTACCGATCAGGGTTGTCTGAAGCACAAACAGAGTCAATCAGCCCCACATCAAGAGTTCCCTGAAGGAGGAGAGGAGAACCATTTCAAACATGAATTAATGGTGCACTATTGCTTCTACAGTGACAGGCTAGGTCAACACAAAGTGAACTTAACTTTAGGGAGCCATTTTTAAGTTCAGGGAATGCACATCGGAGGAAAATAAAATTGCACAATGTACTATAAAAGCCATAAAAGTTACTGAGTGTGACAGAGGAATAATTTAAACACGTAAACGGTTATTGTTAGCTTGCTTTGAGAGACTGACCACAGCGTTCTTTGGGTTGGCCTGTTCATGGGACATCTCCAGCAGCTGCTCAGGAGTGCACACACGGACCTTACTGAGCACATTAAACCACCCACTGCACAGAGAGACAGTCAGAAGTTATGAGTATATGAATCTACTTAGATACAAATAGTGATTTGTTTCTGTTTTCTACAAAATCATTCAAGTCTCCGCTGCACCTCGCATCCTCTGGTGACTCCGCAAACACCTGATAGGTCCTCTCATCTGTCACGATGTTCAGAGCGTTCTCCTTCTCATGATTATCCACGATCTCCCTGTAAAAACACATCCAGTACACATCTTAGAGATGCAGCTGCTGTCTAGAAAACAGAGAAACAATGAATAAGGGATCATGTGTGGGTTGGTTTTTTTTTTTGGCTTCCTAGAAATCCTACTTGGCAGCTCGAATGTCGATGGTTCCCTTCAGCTTCTCCTCGCTGTCGTTGTCATAGTACATCAGCTTGCTGTCCCTCAGTACAAACCAGCGCATCTTCCAGTTTCTGAGGTCGAATGAGACACAATGAAAATAAAGGCCAGGGCAACCCACTCTACACAATATAAAGGTTTAGGTGACTCTATAAATGATACATTTCTGTCTGGAGTATAAAGTGAATAGGCGTCTTGATATAGAATACCTCTGATATACTTATATACTGTAAATACATATATACAAGGGTGGAACTAACGATACACAAAATCTAGCTGGTGCAATTTAAAAGCTTTTTTAATGTACTTTAGGCTTCTGAATAATCTTTTTGATTGTATAGTAATAGTAATCTGGTTACTTTATTTTAAGAAGGCTTGTGGAAATAAGTTATATTAACTTTTTTAATCTGAGTCGTGTTTCAATTATATGCATTCGATTTTTTTGTTTCTGCGTGTGCATGTTGGATTGAACTTGTGTCTTTCATTTGCAACAGTGTGTTATGTGTGAGCGTCGTGTCATGCCCGCTTTTCCAAAAAGTAACTCAGAGACTTTTACTCTAAATATATTTTAAATTACCAGCATTTTTACTTTTTAAAATTAGATTATTGACTAAGACTTGAAAAGTCAGTTCTCAGGACATCAGCTTAAATAGGACGTGAAGTCTTCCGTCACTGCAGAGGGTCCGAAGCATTGCGTTAGACATCAACAGGACACGGGGGCTTATTCATCCAAGCCTGATGGTCATTCCTAACAATCAAGCCTCCATGCATCAACCAGTCAAACATTGCATCGGATTTTAAAGAGTTAAGAAGAAAAACATTTATTTTTAATAACTACTTTATGAGGTTTTCAAATAAACATTGTACCAAACAACACTTCCAACACAGACGTTGTGCAGAGTTGCATTCAATTATCATGCAGGCTACACTCAGTAACAACTACAACAACCTCCGTGAGAGAGTGGAGAGGCCTCCTCCTTTCTTGTAGAGCCAGCCGGACTTGAGAGACTCTTGTTTGGACCGGAACCACATGAAGGTTTCGTCCTTTAACACACACCAACGCCTCCTCCATGGGATCATCAGGCCGGCTGAAGGAGCAGAGAATAAAATTACTGACAATGAAAAAAATTACATGCACAATTCAAAAGGTGGAGATGGTTTCACTTCAATGTGAGACGGCCATCTTTAGAAAAAGATATAATACAATATACCCACCCTTCATGTAGAGGTAGCCGTGGAAATATGGTGGTCCATTTCCATTAAACAAGGTCACTCTGCCATTAGTCACTTCTTCATCAGTGTCCATCATGCCGTCATGTTCATCGTCACTGTCTGCATACTGCAACACCACACAATAACACATGAGCAACATATTCTTATAAGTAGGCCTACATTACATTTTAAAATCTCAAAAAAATTCCACTGTTTAGCTGCTCATACATATCTACGTGCAAGAGTGTGAGGATGCGTGTGAGTGTGTGTCCTCACAGAGTCGGAGCTGCCTCTGTAGGACTCGATGCTGGTGTTGGTGCAGGTCGACTTCCTCGGGTGCTCCTCATCCGGTACGGTGGTGCTCCCGCGGTTGCTCCCAGAGACGGAGCTGTCGTCTCCAGCGTTGACGGACCCCTCCTCCTCCTCCTGGTCGTAATCTGACTCGGTGTCGGCCGGCATGCTGTAGATCGGCTCCTCCCCGTCACCCAGGCTCTCCGCCATGCTCACCTTCCTCTCCGGCTCTGCCTTGGCACCCTCTTTCTTCTCCCCCTCTCCTGGTGGATGAGGAGGAGGTGGTGGAGGGACAGCAGAACCATCTCCAGGAGGAGGGAGAGGAGGAGGGGGAGGAATTCCATCAACAGGCACGCCGTCTGTAGGTAGAGGAGGTGGAGGAGGTACTGTGCCCTCTGCAAAAGCAGGCGGGGGAGGTGGGAGGTGAGCAAATATCTCTTGATCCAAAGGAGCATCTGTCTCAGCAGGAGGAGGGAAGTCAGGGAGAGGGATGCACTCCTCCTCGGCATGAAACCCCTCGTCCACCTCCTCTTCTTTGGAGGCACCTCTGGCTGCACTTGCAGCTTTCAGAGCTTTTGCCTCGGCAGCAGGCTTGGCCGCGGCTGCTCCCAGGGAAGGATCTACACCACCAAAGTTCAGGAGGTCGATGAGCTCTGTGGCCTTGCGGGACGCCTCCTTCTTCATCCGCTTGAGCTCAGCGTCCCGCCGCAGCTGCAGCTCCTGTTTGGACGACTCACACAGCTGGGACACCTCGTCCTCCCTCTTCTTCTGCAAGCGCTCTATCTCTCGCTCCAGCTGCAGGATCTCCTCCATCTGCCGGGCCTCGTCCTGGAGGGGAAGAGAGGAGAGAAGGGACATCTTAAAGCTAAAAATGTAATTTTACAAACATAAGCTTTTTTCTGTAAATTCAAAGGAGGAGAAAGAGCTTCAATATCCTCGGTAAGACTAGAAAAATCTAAACTTGACGCACTGAAGAAGCGTCCTTTTCCTCTGACGATTTATCCTTTTTCTCATCTTCTTCGTCCCCTTCACCCGGCGTCTTCTTCTTCTCTTGATCCTCTTTCTTCTTCTGCAGTTCCTCCTTCTTCTTCTTCTCCTCTCTGAGATTTCGAACTCGAGCACGTGCCACCTGACCTCGCCTGTGTCTCTGCAGCACCAGCGCTGCCTTACGCTGCTTCACGAACCGTCTGCGTTGGATGTGCTTTCTGAAGTGTTTCTGGAGGGTGACGACGCTGGCACGTACACGCTTGAAGTGCTTCCTGTGGACAGAATGGAAAAACACATAAAGTACAGCAAATACGAACTAGCACACATACGTTTTGAAGCCATTACAGAGGTACAACCTTGTATGTGAATGACTAAAATTTCACTTCCTATTGGGAGGGTCTTACTTGGCAGAGAAAGTGAGTAGGTGGGCTCGAATTATCATGGCAGCTTGGCGCCGGACTTCATCCCTGTCTTTCTCTAAACGCTGCTCCAGAGACTCTTTCAAAAACACCTGCAGAGCAAAAGGTGATGGGTCACCGGGAAGACACCTAATGTAAGGTATAAAAAAACTATTTAACTGTGGATAATATTAATCATGTTTTGTTACTAGAGGTGGGGGTTCAAAACATCTGTCTACATAGCTTTCTAGAGTCTGAAAGAGGTGTCGCCAAAAACTGCTAAATCTTACCTTGGTCTTACCAAACTGCCACTCTTTTTTGGTCTTGTCATATTTGGTTAGAAGGTCTGTACTTCTCTTCTTGTCATCTGCTGCTGCTACTGGTACTTTCTCTTTCACAATGATCTTATACCTGGCAGGCAGAAAGAAAGAAAGAAAGAAAGTGTGAGCGACAGCAAAAGAGAAACCAGAGCAATGCTATGTCCAAGGGTAAAAGCCCAGAGACACACAGAGATACTTACCGAGAGAAGAAGTCTTTGAAAGTCCTGCGGACAGGGAACCCAGCCCGACGGATCTTTACAGTCTCCAACATCCCAGAATACCTCAGCTGGTTCAGGACCACCTCTGGGTCAAACACATTTGGATTCTACAAGTAAAATAATAAGATTATTCAATCTTAAACTGAAACTTAATTAGGGTGATTAACAATCAGGCTGTAAGACAGTATAAATGTGAATTTGAGAGCTGATAGAGGTGTGAGACAGAAACAGTCTGACCTTTTCCATGTTGGGCTTAATGCAGCGAATGAAGAAAGGGTTGGATACACTCAGAGTGGCCATGAGAGCATGGAGGGAGTCCTGGGGAGGCAGAGAAGGAAATAAAAATATATTTTTGGGAAAACACGATGGGAATATTCACTAATTTCTAACATTTTTAAGACTAAGCACATCTTTTTATCCATAACTATTCTCTCAGCTCCCTGTGGCGCTGACTTTTACACCCTTTGTTATGAGTTGCTTGCTATTGTTGTGTATCTAATGATCTCAAAGTGCTTGCATCACTCACTCACCCTGAACTGGGAGCTCACGGTTGGTTTGCGCCTGGCTGTTCCCATTTTCTCCTCGTTGTTCCTGCTACCGACCTTCTCGAACAGGTCATAGATGAAGTCCAGCCTGAGAGGCAACAGGAATATAATGCATTACAAACCTACACCTACATATGAGTTCTGTCAGTGGAAATACTGATGTTGATCTGTTTAAGAAAGAAAAACAACATTGTTAAAAAAGAAAAACTGTAGCCGAATTATGTTCTTGAAAAAATACATTTTCAGGAAAGTCTTAACTGTCTCCCTGTACTGTTTGTATAGCTCACATCATATTGCTAACAGGTGAAAACCTGACATTTCTTGATGAGATTGTGGATTAGCAGATGGGATTAAATGGTCCTCAGACCTGTTTGGTTCTTGCCACTGTTTCTAAAGCACGTCAGACATTGCAAGAAACACATCCCTGCATATTTTTAGGCCCTTGAAAGTCGACTATATGGCTTGGGTTATGGTTTTCACCTAACAACAACAGTTTCATGCTAGCTTTTAAAATAAGTTGAATGAATTTGCATCAAAGAATTATATCAGCTCAAAATGCTGTGTATATTTAAGAAGGTTTTATCTTATAAAGCATTTTTTCTTTGAATGACTGAAATGAACCTATTGTTACAATCTCAGGACTTACAACAGTCCCAATAAACTATTAATTTAGTGCATCTGAATGTCCTGCCTGCTGTCCTTGAGCATGTTTAGGATGTCATCTCTGAAGGTGTCTCTGTTCTTCTCCAAGATCCCTTTAACGTCATACAGGACCTGAAAAATGGCAGACAGCTTCATCATAAATTCCCCAGACGCCACACAATAACATAACAATAATAATAAACTTTATTTCGACATGCACGGTACGTCGACATGAAGTTACTCAGTTATATATCACTCACCTCCCCGGCATAATGTTTGATGCCAAACTGATGGTCAGCAAGTCTGGGTTTGACATAGTAAGGGTTTGTCTGCAGAAAACAGGAAAGCAGCAAAAGGAATAAAATATAATAATTGTTTGAATTATGCGTGCACTATTTTGAGTGTACTCTAATTAACCCACAGAGTGTCTGCTGTGCAGCTTCTCCAGCAGAGTGAAGTCAGTTCCTTTGGGGAAGCGACTCTCTTCATTGACAAGTGCCAACAAGCCCAGTTTCTAAGAGAGATAGGAGGAGAAAAATAACATTGTGTTATTGCAATCAGCACCACTTTCTAAGACATCAGTCCAAAATTATTAGTTCAGTTTCCAGAGTGCATCTGACTAAGTTGTAAGATTTTGAAACATTTCCTGCACTAACTGACATTATTACAACTCTAAACACTGTTTATTTCCTACCTTCTCTATAAGGTCAAGACACTCTGCATTGTCCATCCAGTCTATGGCGTCCCACTGGACACCTTCCCTGTTGTGAGTAAACCCAAACATTTATACATGGAAAACTGGTGTACAGAATATATTTAACTTTCACGATTTAACTGAACAAAACACTGGCTAAAAAAAAGATCCTCGGACGGACACACAACCAGAATATCTTATATGTCTTTGAATCATTTAGCATAAAGATCGTTTAAGTTTTTACTATTGTATTCTGTGTTATAGCACTTTGTAACTGTTTATTTTTCTTATTATTATTATTACTACTAATCTACGGTTGAACTTGCAAGATTTAGATCAGATTAGATAGATACTTTATTGATTTAGGGATTTGTCTGTCTGTATAGCACAAAAAAATTTAAACATAGTGCTTCAAGGGATTAAAATAAAAGAGCACTGTGAGACTAAAACAATAAGAAAATTACAATATAACAATGAGGATATAAAATCTATGCATAAAAAGAAATTCAAATACAGTACAATTTAAGATTTTTCTGACTCAACCATGTGGGGAGGAAATTGACCATAACTGACTATTTATAGGAGCAGATATATTATTATGTTATGTTGCATACTTGCCATGTTCATATAAATAGATATACTGTATGTAGAAGTGCACCTGTTGTACTCTAGCTGCTCCAGGGAGAAGATATGCTTGTTGAAGTACTCCTGAAGTTTCTCGTTGGCATAGTTGATGTTAAACTGCTCGAACCGATTCACCTGGACGCAAAGACACATATCTTATATACAGATATACGTTAAAAAAAATACAGCTTCAAGCTAAATAGTTCAATGTTCTGACCTCAAAGTTCTCAAAGCCAAAGATGTCAAGGATGCCGATGGATTTAAAGTTTTCCTTCCCTTTGACCTTCTGATTGATCTTGAGGATGATCCAGGAGAAACACTGGGAATATAGCGCCATGGCAACAGAGTCCCGGGAATCCACGGCCTGTAGCAAGTGTTAGGGTGGGTGTGTGAGTGTGTCTTAAAGAGGCAGTGATCAATGATATAGCGCTATATAAATAAAACTGAATTGAATTGAATCAATCAAGATGGGGAGAATCAATGTGTTTCTGACTTAGTCTACCTTCGGGGAAACATTTCCGACTAAAGACCAGTTAATTGGGAACGGTTTGTCCAACTGGGAAGACAGCCGTGAAAAAATATGATTTTTTTGGGTTAGAGTAAGTCTCTGGGAAATGAATGTAAGTCTATATAATGTCCCCAAAAGTGACCTAAGTAAACATTTGTGTGTGTGTGCTGACCTGCTCTATAGTGAGTGGGGAGCAGATTTCCTCCCCTCTGAGGATTATGGAGCGCTGAGTCAGGACTTCAGACAGCTGAAAGGCATCCAGGCCCAACAGTTCACTGGCATCACTGGCCACTGAAAGATGAACAAAGATGTGTTACACTTCTGCAACAGACTAACTTTTTACTTTTCCCTATAACTCGCTTTACATGTGAACTGACCTTGCTTGGTGGTGATCTGGGCTCCTCCTGCAGTCATGAACTCGATGTTGCCCAGCTGTAAGACTCCTGAAAGCAGCTTAAACATGTCTCTGATCTCCTCCTCTGAGAACTCTAACACCTTCAGCGCCTCCTACACAGAGAAAAGCAGAGGAAAAGAGATCAGGTGCTAGCAACAGAAGAGGTGCGTATAAAACCTTTTTCAAAATAGCAAAGATTCCATCATCTCTGAGCAGATAAAAGGAACAGAGTATGGTCGCTGATTCTGCCTAAATGCGCTAACTTACACAGGTTTGATAAACGGTATTTTCAATTTCAACTGTACAAACATTTCTTTCAGGTGGAGAAATTATTTCAACCTAAAGATGCAATGCAAGGATTCCCTGTTTTTCACAACCAAGAACTCCAAAGAAAACACAGCGAGAGCAAACTATTAAACCTTGAGACATAATTTCTATCCATATTTTATGTCATGCAATTTGTAGCATCACAAAACGTATTTATATATTTGCAGGCTGAAAACATCCCCTTAGGGTTCGAAATTAGGTCTCTATGACTGTTAGTATGGTAGTTATAGCTTTAAAAAAAATTCAGATCCCAATTTAGTTTCAGTATGCCTTTGTGTTCACAAGTTTAATGCTGACAAATAGACTAACAAAAAGAAAACCAAAATCCCTGGCAGAGGTACAAACATATAGGGCAATGTCTCAGACAGACAGCTATTGTCTAGGTTGGCTAGTATAAACACAGATTACTACCTAACCTTACTCCACAGTAATATATATTGTAATTATAATAAATGTTTGTAAAACTCAAATCTACTTTACAAAGACTGAAAATGGGAAAGAAATACAGAGTAAATGCAGTCACACTGACCATAACACTGTTAAACAGTTCTTTGTCATTCAGGCTCTTGTCCTTCAGACATCCTGATTGGCTGAGGTAGTGGAAAGATTCGGGGGGGTCCTCCAGGAAGTAGAGGCCTGATAGAAGAAATGTATAATGTCAGTGTGATACTGGGAGAGACGCACATTGAGATACCTCTACACGCTGTTGCAGCTAAACATGTTTAAGCTGATTATAACATGATCTGGTTAAAGTGTATTTCCTATGGAGCTTTTTTGTATCACCAGTTTATGCCTTTTTATTGTAGTTGTGTTGTGAATACCGTTTGGAACAGACGCATCAAACCAAAAACTCAAAGACTTTGTGGAGAAATCACATGTGTTTTATTTAAAAGAGACTATTGATATTTGAACATGTTTCTGCTTTTCCTCACTTTTATGCTCCTTGCTAGCTCCTGCCAGGAGAGCGTAGAAGATGTGGTAGTTTCGTTCTCCGGGGTTTTGTCGTACCACTCGGTTCTGCGGCAAAAATCAATGCAGCAGAGCATTTCATTATGATTCACAACGCAATACTGACAAATGACTCCTAATGAATTTATACTTGATATAACCAGGCTGCAGAAGTGGACTTTACCTTTTCCAGTAAATCTGAAAGGTAGAGAGTCAAGGAAGCAAACCTGAGTTATTCGCAAATATTCTCCTTTAGCACACCTTCTTATTCAATAGAATCACTTACAATAATAATGCAGTAACAAAAGCGCGTACAAATTCTGATACATTTGATACAAATACACTTATTTCGTGTATGAATATAAGGATACAATCAATGACGCAGCCTCCCTGGATGTTGCCGCCCTCAGAGAAGTGAAGCTGGATGAATTTCCCAAAGCGACTGGAGTTGTTGTTGTAAACGGTCTTTGCATTACCAAACGCTTCCATGATCGGACTGCACAGAGAACAAAATCCTGCAGTTAGTGCATTTTGTTTTGTCTGCATTCATCTGTGTATGCAGTGTAGAATATAGTACATGTGCTGCAGAGGACGTCCATTATATGTTTCTCCAAAAGAAACATTTTACAGACCTTTATTTTTCTGGGGAAAACTGACTGAGGAAGCATGCTCTTTTTCTGCTTCATAACATTAATTACACAAATCTATAAGTGCCCAATACAAACACTAATTACTTTGCTCTCCCAGAGTATCTGGGCTGGCTCATTGGCTCTTTGGTAGTATATCAGAGCTGCAGACTTGAAAATAAAATTCTTCAGGTCTTCAGTTTCGACCTGCTAAAATCCTGGAACAATAAAAACAATAAAAAGACTTAAAAACAGCTCTGGCAGAAATATTAAAGGAACAGCAAACTGTCTGTTTTTCATTTTGCTCATCTGTACCTGCTCTGTACGATGGCCTGCTCCACTCGTGTACTTTTCTCTGATGGAGGAGTCCCAGCTGAGTTCTGGCTCATCATCGACAGGAACTGAAGCAACAGTTTAGTGCTCTCCGTCTTCCCTGCCCCTGATTCACCACTTTATTACGCACACACACACACACACAAACACAAAGCTCAATTTAATCAAATACACTGTGACCTTCCCATATCTCAAACTGGTCTGGATGTTTAAATGATATTGAGGTTTGATAGCTTCAGAGATGTTGCAATAAGCCCCAGTCTATCTCAATCAGGATACCAAGTGAGACAAAGCCTGAGCATAATTAAAAGCATGATGAGATGTCTGCCCCTGCTACCAGATCGAGCCAGTTAGCTAAGCAGAAGAGGAGGCGGTTAACCAACTACTTCCAGTGGGTTGTCTTTTATCGTCTCATTAATATTCACCACCAAAGCAGATGCAACCTCTATTTCATCCTATAATCCTTCTTCATCTGACAAAACTTGTCCTTCAGGATGGACCTTTTGTACTTGATCTTTACTCAGTCTCTCTCCATAAACAGGATATGTCTGAAAAATAGAAATGCTAATCTACTGCCTTGAGCCTTCACCTTGATTTTCATTACGTATTTCTAATTGCTGTCATTTTCTACCTGCTTCTGCATGGGCTCCAAGTACAAGCAGAAAAAAAAGACTATTAATACATTCGAGGGTTAGATGAGATACCAGCAGCCACTTAACTAAGCTTAGCAGAGCATAAAGACTGGAAACAGCTAGCCTGGCTCTGTCCAAAGGTAACAAAATCCACCTACCAGCATTTCTAAAGTTCACTAATTACCACGTTATATCTTGCTTGTTTAAAACGTACAAAACCAAAGTGTAAAAACGACATTCTAAACAAACAAAATATAATAAGCCAGGCTAGCTGTTTCCCCTTGTTTCTAGTTGTTATGCTAAGCTAAGTAACTGTCTCCTGGCTGTAGCTTTAAATTTACAGATGTATGAGTGGTATCAGTCTTCTCAACCAACTCTTGACACAAAAGTGAATAAGACAGACTGCATTCAGAGATATAAAAAGGTAAGTAGGACTGTAGGAATTGTTTCTAAAATCTACCCTCTAGCCTAATGCATGCTGGGAGAGGCTGGGATGCAGGATTTAAAGAAATGGTTGGATAGATGGATTGATGGATTAGGACATAGACTGATAAATGGGACAAGCATCAATTAGAGGAAAACCAGTATAATTAATCAACAAAATAGTTGATTGGTAATCCTACATGGTCGAAACTCACCTGATGAGGACACACTGACTGTCATGGCGTTTCCAGATGCAGCGGTAGCATTCGTTGGCCACGGCAAAGATGTGCGGAGGGAGTTCCCCTAGATGGTGCTTGGAGTACAGGTCAACCCTGTCTGGGTCATACATACCTGGGATCTGCTTGTAGGGGTTGACAGCTGCCAGGATGCTGCCGATATTAGTCTAAAAAACAGTCAAGAAGTCGCTGAATCATTTGTTTTTCTTCACTTCTCTCTGTTTCAAACGTACAGATCTATAAACGTAAAAGCACTGATGTGCAAGCAACAAGCTGTCAGGAACGCATACAGTACATACACAGCAGGGTCAAATCGCCAGATTTTGTTAGAAAGCGTTCAAATAAGTGTGAGGTTGGAGGAGGGAAGCTAGGTTTCCATTTTGAACTGTTTGTGCTGAATCAGTCACCTTGCTTCCTATCCTTCTGCACTAGAAACAAAAAAAACTTGAGGTCAGCGTGCCATCCATCGTGTCATATTACTCTGTCTGTGCACTTTCTCTGCTACACACATAGGAAACTGTGCTGAAGGACACATATATACCTAAATGCATGAACACCCAGTGACACAGAAAGCTGACCCACATAGGGTACATTTTTATGATCAGCATAAGGGAAATCCATGTATGGACAATATTTCACCAGCTAGATTGGGTCACACCCAGGGAGGCTGTTATTGGTCCATTGTCTGGTAGTCTTTAAGGTTTTCAGATGTTCAACTCACCATGAAGGTGATCAAACTGTACTAGTTGTTGGCATTAATCATAATTAATTGATCTGAATATCCATTTTATAACCACAAACAGAGATTGTCATCTATTCAATGAATATGGGTGAGAGGAAACCCCAGAGGCAAGGTGGGTAATGGAGTTTTATGGACCCCAGCTAATGCATCTGTTCATTACAGACAGACACACATAAACAAATTACTACAGCAATTCACATTGCTTGAGGTTATTGAGTCAATGATGGGATGTGAGAAAGACAGCAGAGCATTTTGATGCAACACTGTACCAGATTTACTGTATATATGTGTATTCATGCCTGTACAACAAGATGCATGTGTGTGTTTCTTACTGTTTCTAGTTTTTTTAGTGTGTTACCAGTCAGTTTCTGTCTGCACTGCAAACATGTGCAATGAAATTGTTCATTCTAAGTGAACAGGAGTGTTTTCAAAATGGTCTAAACTGTATAATCAGATCATAAAGCCAACCAAAAGTTAATTGTAATGATTGCCTATTTTGAGTACGGTATGCTGTATATGCTGTGACCAACGTTAGCCATTGTTGATTGTTAGTGGCGGAGTTGGCCATTACTACTCTGGGTCAAAATTGACTTTGCATACACGAGGGATTCACAGGAAATGATGCATGCAAGAAATACAGCCCTACTGTTTATAATTTTATCTCATTGATAACAGCCTCACTGATTACTTTCTTTATACTGTGTTATACTGTGCTGGATTAGGTTACTGCTGATGGAAACTGAACATTTCCTACTGCAGTTGCTTCACATTAAAACTGGCAAAACACACATGTTGGCTTTTACTGCGACCCAGGAAACACAATGGTTAGTGCCAACCTCAACTGTTCATCAAAATGCATCTACAAAACAAGACAATGGCCATTTTCGGCATTTTTTGTCATTTCGTCAGTTGTCTGTCGTATTTCTGAGTAGCTGCTCAAGAGGTTTTCGCTATAACCGCACTTTCTGTTAGAGTAGATGGGCCTGATAAGATGAGTTGTGTTTCCCACTAAAAGCCTCATGCATGCAAAGATTACCAGGAAAGGAGAAGGGGGGGCACATCAGGACATAAAGACAGGACATAATGTACCCACACGCTTGGCCACATACTACATACACACTCTCACACATACTTACAAGCAAACGCACACATGTGTCTGCCTGAACGCACTCACATAGATGTTATCCTTCTGGTAGCGCTGGTACAGGTTGTGCATGATGGCGGCCTCGTGCAGCTCAGCCAGTGCTGACATGTCCTCCACCCCATCGATGCTGGACTGGTCCATAGCATACACCCGCTCCCTGGTAACCTCCGCCTGCTGCAGGTACAACACCTGGAACACAACAAAACACACAGACTGTCACGTATCATCCCATTAAGTTTGTTGATTTACATGTGTTTTATTCTAGTGAAATGGTGTAATTTTCTTGTTTTTTCTTGCATACCCCCTTTGACCTCAGCCTGCAACTATTTCCACAACAGCCAGCATCCGGTTAGCTTATGTTAGCACCAGCCGAAATGTGCTGGACTATTTCTTGGATAGCCATCACAACTTGTCATTGTGTGTGTCATTGTGTGTGCTCAAGGGCAAATAAAAAAAAGACAAAACGGACTGACATTTCAAGGTCTTTCCATATTTTCAACAGGCTAGTTGTGATGCAATATGTCGAAAATCCACATGACAGGAATACAGAGCTTCACAGCTCTTCTTCAGATTTTATCTATGTCATCCATTGCCATGGAAACTGCAGAGCACGGGACAAGACGAACCCGGGCCATGGGAGGGGAAGAACAAAAAAAGGGCAGAAGCACGCACACACTGCTACGACGATCCCTGTCTCACTTTCTTTCTTGCATACAGTCCACACACACACACACACACACACACAGACTGGGATGGGAGATAATTGTCATTCTATTTCAGCATTAAGGTCATTTGTTCATTCCAACAAAGTCAACTTGTCTAAGAATAGAAACCGCGGCCTTTACAATACTGGGCTGATAATATGTCAGCTTAGACTCACAGCCAGCCTCCACACCGTTCGTGTGTGCGTGTGTGTGTGTGTGTGTGTGTGTGTTTTGCTGTAACAGATGTGTTGGAAGTCTGTTCAGAGTGGCAGAGGGGCGCGCTGTAGGCATTCAGACATCTTGTTCTTAAATAAATCTACTTCACCCCAGCAAGACTGTCTTCCACTGCACAGAGCTGTGACGTGCCAACAAACAACGAGCAAACTCACCGCTGTGTCAACATTTGCCAACTTCTTTTACTGCAAGTCAAATGTTGTCTATGGCCGACAAATAGAAACCCGTGCACTTTATGCTGTACTTTGTACATTCCTCCTGTTTTCTCTCATGATGTGTACAAGTACAGACGTCTTGTAGATACTCTGTTGGCTACAATGAGGGTCAAACCCATCAAGTCACTAACCTTTCCCCACTCGCTCAGCTGTGATGAAATGTCTCAGTTATCCCTCGTCCTCCATTAGAGAGAGCATAACTCATGTAGGGTTCACTGGCTAAAAGCACACCATCTTCACCCGTTCCACTTGACTCTTTGTCTTCACCTTTTACAGCCATGGTACTCAATCAAGGCGCTGACATGTTGCTATCCGAGAACAATTACACATATACACGAGTATTACGTCCAGGGTCAATATGAGTGGCCAGTACTGGTAGCAAACATGCCAAAGAGAAGGTGCAGTGGAGCAACAGTAAAACTAGTTCTTCTTAATTCAAGGTTTATTTAAGATATTACTTGCAATAATTCAATTTTAGTTTTAATTCAAAGTCTATCATTCAAAGTTTACTGTTAACATACTGTTTATTCACTAACTATAACAACCAAATTTGAGAAAGAAATATCAGTTGATATATTGTTATTAGATGTGTTCCATTGACTACAATTTCGTGCTGCAGTTGTTTTTCTCTGAAACATTAATTCAACCGTGTTCACTTACTCTGCATTTCATTAAAACTGCTTCAATCAATATTTATATGGTTACAGTGGATCAGATGGTAACATGTAACTTGAAAGATGTCGCTTGTTATCATGAACCCACAGATATTTATCACCAACTTCCCTCTACGGAGGATTTTTCAGCTTATTGTTTTGGTTTTACGGCCCGCAGCTTTACTGCTCTGGTTCACTTTCACTGCTGTCATAAACCCCGTCTCCATCCGCAGCAGGCTGCTGTAAAAATGTTCTGTGCGCTACCTGCTCAGCACCAAACAGCAGGCAGACACAGTTAAGAGACTAACTGGTGAACATAATGGAGCATTTAGCAACTGAAGAGCCAGACATTTGAGATGATCAAGACCAAAAAAGAGCTAAAAAAAAAAAAGTCAGTGACTTAGATTTGTCGATTGGTCACAAACACGACTCCAAATGAAAGATAATGTTGCTCCATGTCTCAATTGCAATAAATCAGTTAATGCAGGTTTAATTAATCTTTCCGGCTTCTCTCAACCTTTAATACTCCGTCGAGATCACTGGCTACTTTTACATATGAGTGTTAATGTGTGCAATGTGTGTGTTATGTACTTTTCAGTGTGTGTGTGTGTGTTTGATGTGCACAGGAGACACTCTTATCCAAGTGATGCGATGCATTAACATGCCTGTTAGTCATGGCTTGGACAGCTGTACACATGCAGAGACACTGTTTCAAAACTACACAACTGGGTGTATCTCTGTATCTGTGGGAACAGAAAGATGGAAAGCCCCTCAAATTACATCAAAGTCAATTAGTTTTAGATAAGGCTCTTCTCTCTCCCCTATTCCTTTATTTTCTCATCCTATTAAATCTCTCTCTCTCTCTCTCTCTCACTTTCTGCATGCCTTCATGTCTGCAGCTTTCATGTCTCAAACATCTCTTCTCTGCTTCTCTCATCTCGCTTCCACTTTGTATGTCACTCCTCATTTTTCCCTTCCCCCTCTGTCATATACCGCTTTTCTCTCTCTGTACTCTTGATCTTTTCACATCACATCGTCCCACTCTTCATTAATTTTACCCCTCTCTATTCCTGCCCTGCACTGTATTTCCCACATTTCTCCTTCATTTTTCCTCTTCCATTTCCCTCCTTTACTCTTCATTGCTGCTTCCTGTAACCTTCGGCTTGTTTTCTTTCTGATCTATCTCTCTTTCTGTGTATTTAACATGCATGAATCCCTGTGTGCTCACTCACACAGACTCACTTAAAGCCTAAATGGCTCAATCTGAGACCGCCTGCCTGTAATTGAAAGCTTACTGAGAGCCATTTCAATCAGAAAGTCAAGCATGCCTTTGTAATCTATGGTCAATTATATTGCAACAGAAGATAAAGGCTTCACACACACACACACACACACCACATCAGCACATGCGTTGAAGGGAGGAAGGACACTACGACGACTGGGTCTTGGTTGTCAGAATTCACCTCCACTCGTCTCATTTCCTTCCATTTACTGTAAAACATAATGCGTGGGGATAACCAGTGGTTGCTTAAAGTCTTCCTTTATATTTTACTTGTTTGTTTTTTACTCTCGTTGTAAAATCCTTGTTTTATTGGTCACTTGTGTAAAATCACATCAGGAAGGGATCGCTTCACGGCCAGAACTCTTACAACAACCAATAATGGTTTTAATGTACAAACAGGCATGTAGGACTTGAAGATATGAGAGTGTGCAACCCAAACTCAGGTGGGTTTTTGTTATTTCCTAATATTAAAGCTGGAGATTTTGCAAGACACAAATGCTCAGACTCAACACAGCAGAGGACAAGCTTTCCTGAGTTTAAGTGGCTTGAATGTGAAACAACTGTTTTCTCAGGGTGTGAAGTGTAGTGCTCCTCACGACACGTAAACTGAATTTGATGTGTAAAGTCTGTGGAGTGCCCGTTTAGCGAAAGATCTATCTCCAGTGGTGGTCTATCTGGAAAAACAAAACTTGGACATTAAAACTATGAGATTAAAGCAAATAAATGCCTGGACTACAATACTGGGTTTTACAAAGCTGCTTTCAAATTTAAAGGCTTTAAACAGCAGAGACCACAAGGGACAACCCAGATGCAAATGATTCATAGAGAGGAGATGCTATAAAGTGAGAAAGTATGTCAGCGACCGAAATAAAACGCAGCTGATGTGGAAGAAAAAAAAAATGTTTTTTGAAAAAGTCTCCGTCTTTTCCTTCTATTGCTCTCTGGTGGGTTTTAATACACATTCTGTGCATGGATTCTTGGTGCACTTTAACACACAAACAAAGGACACATGCCCACATAAACTGTGCTATATGTGACGCGCACACACACACACACACACACACATAATTAAGCTTCTTCACCTTCATCATTTTATGTTGCTTATTTCCTCCAGGAAAATATTCTGCAGTCTGAACCTGCTTTTGCTAATTTTGACACACTTTCACACACGCGTACAGTGCATGGAGCGACCATCCTGTGAAGCCCTTTGATTCTCTATGATTCAGGATTAGCCAGGGGAGACGTCTTCATTTTAGCAGCAGCAGCCAGAGTGAAGAGTGTTGGAGAGAAAGATGAAGATAGAGCATAGAGAGTGAGAGAGTGCTGTGGGCACAGTGACCTATTTATTCTACAGAGCTCTATTCAGTGCAAGATACAGTATCATGCAGTACTATACGCAACTGCAGCTGCCCTCACTGACCTTGGATCAGATCTGGCAGACCTCCATCAGTCAGATTAGGATTGGGGAACACTGAGGAGGTATTTTGTCTGATCTGACCTGTAAGATCACAGTATATTAGAAGCAAACGGAGCAGCTGCAGCCAGCATCTTAAAACCAAAGTCTTATGGTGAGCTCTTTTGGACTTTTTACAAAAACTAGGTTGTAGATTTGCTCATCTGCCGGTGTGCAAGGCGTATATTACGTATATTTTTGGTGCAGCCTGAAAGGTATTAGGCCAAATTAAATACTGTATTATATAATGTAAAGGCTTCAGTCAAGCAAAGTAAATTTCCTTTCACTTGTAGATTATAAATTTGTCAACATTTCCAGCCCTGGCATCACTGCAAATAACTTTGAGTTGACGAAGGAACACTAAAAGTGCAAACACAAGAAGGAGAAAATGCTAAAATGAACCTAAGTTGTCATTCAACATACAGTATATATTGTTTCTTCTCAATTCCCCCAATGTTGAATATACACAGTGTAGAATTACCTCCAAATCTGTGTTGTACACCTCTAAAAATGCATCCTACCCCTTGAGTTGTTCTTTCTTTTACCACCAATCTTGGTAAATTGGATGGGGAGCTTTAACTCCATTTGCCCCACAGCACCCATTCAGCACTGGGGTGTATAACACCTTTCATATGTCATCATCCTTTAAGATTTGGCAACCTACACTCATCCCAGCCCAAGGGGGGATCTGTGCTTCATTTTCCACAGATAAGGGACAGTGCAGAGAGACAAGGAAGGTGAGAGGCAGACAGAAAGCAAGAGACAGATAGGCAGCTGTGTATGTGTGTTTGCATATCAGTGTTTTTGTGTGCCAACTTTACGGCTTTATGTTAATCTCATTATATGATACTAAGCGAGTAAGTAACTACGGGGTCCTCAGAGGGCTAGAAATATAACACTGTGAAGAGGAATGTGGGTCAGGAGATCACACAACAACATCAACTTGTTTCTGTGCCAAATCAGACATTTCAGACTTTCCATTAGGCGCATTTGTGTGTGTGTGTGTGTGTGTGTGTGAGTCAGTTTGTCCGTAGTCATTTTGTGTGTGCACAAGTAGTAAGGCATCCCTGCAGCATGTTCTGTGCTCACGTGAGGTCTCGCTGCAGCTTTCATGCTAGCTACTGAAATCCAGGTCACATAACACACATTGTCCATAATTCATTGCTAACGTAACCTGTGTGTGTACACATGCATGTGTGTGTGTGTGTGTGTGTGTGTGTGTGTGTGTGGAATGAATTGAGTCTCCTGTGAAGGATGTCTAGGCTCAGATTAAAAGGAGTAGAAATTTACATTGAAAGGAGAAAGAAAGTAACAAAAACTGCAGTAAAGAAATGTCAAAGATGTGTTTTTAAGCTGGAAACAGTATAACTTTTACAAAGGTTGTCGACCGGACAGCAGTGACAAGTTTTTTTATCTACTTTCAAATGTCTGGCTCAGTACATATCTAGGTCAAATTAATAGCTAGTTGAATTATTTTTAGCTGCTATATCAGACAGTCAAATATCTCAATTATCAATATCAGTATTGGTTGGGATGGGAACACCTTGGGAGACTCACTGACTGGAGTCAAAATGACTATGAGTGACTTAAAGACTTGCACGTATACTCCTGGTAGTTGTGAGTTGAGCTGATTTGACATGAAGGCTTGTGCAGCCACAGCACTTGTAACCCAGAGTTGGCAATGTAGTGAACTGGGTCAGGGTGTGTAGATTACAGAACCGGAGTGAAATGGCAGCTTGGAAGAGAATATGAGAAAGGAACATAAAAGCAAAGCTAACACCAAAAACAGCCAAATGCTGTGAATGAGTTTCTTTTTCTACCTGCCACCATGGCATGAATATTGGTGTTGTTTTATCAGCTTTTGTATTATTCTTGAGTCAGTTGAAATGCTTCTACGCTTCACTAGGCTCTATTGGAATCAAAAATGTATTTATGACCCAGATCAGGAAAACCAGGGGCAGAGCAACAGGGAGTGATGGGTAGCCTGGGACTGTTTGCATGGGTCAGATCCTGTTGTAACAGAGTAAATCTCCCCATCCTGCTGATTCTCCATCAAATATTCACCAACTCCTGCAGAGCTAACATTTAAACACCAACCGCTAGCAGAGAGGGAGGGCAGAGGGAGGCAGGGAGAGCTGGATGGGGGTTGGGGGTTGGGGGAGGTTAACGACATTCATAATCCAGAGCAAAGAGAATGCCTGCTCCTATATCCCATCCTCTATTTTGGGAAATGCCTGTATGTCCCCACTGTGTCCCCGAACAAGTGCAGTGACGCAGCTACATCAAAAGACTATGCTTTCAGAGCAGCATTTAGCCATTTTAGGTCTTAAAGGCCACAAAAGATGAATTCATTGTACATCTGAGATAGAGAGCGTAGATGTGGATGTTCTTTGGGGGGTATAAAGGGAGGACTGAGACTCTTGAATTCAGGTTAAAGAACCAAGTCTATTATTAGCTCCATCTAAACGCTGCCATCAAAAAATAAATAAATAAAAACATTAAATCCAAAAAGCAACGTGTGCGTGTCCTCACTCTGATAGAGATTAGATGAGTGCACACGCTCATAATGAGATTTAAACATTCAATTCCATAATTTTGGCAGGGGGTGTGGTGTTAAAGGGTTAGGGCAGGCAACGCTGTCCTGACATCCGACATCCTGAAACAGGCATGTGCATTTGTGCTCCAATAATGCTCTCCATCTCTTCTAGCTCTCCTCTGGGGGCTGAATGTAAGTCAGAGATAAATTTTGCATATGTATGAGGAGGAGGAGGAGGAGGAGGAAAGAACTGGGGCAGGAAAGTGGGGCATCATGACCAGGAGCTTCTATTGATCCACACAGGAGAGGATGAACCTGCACAGCTGCTTCACCTTCACTCTGATCTTTATCCGCAAATGAATGCACAGTCCAGCTGACACATTAAGAGCAACTGCTGCAGCTTTCCGCTCAGCAGTAATCTGATGCTGACACTGTTTACTTCTCCTGTCTGGTTTAAACTAATAAAATGTGTTTTAACTCCGTACAGTGTTTGCTGTTTCCTTCAGTTTATCATGTTTGCTAAAGAAACAGTCCTCCTTCACATGAAGTAAATTTTTTTTCCAGCTTATCACCGTTTTAAGGAAAACCCTTACTTGTACTTGAGTCACCGTGGTGACCTCTCAGTCGAATCACTGCACTTTTTTTTGTCTGAATAATTGTACACATTCCTGCAAACCTTAACAATATGACTAATATTCAGCAATAATTACCAAACATGTTACAAAGATCAGAAAAATTTCCATATTTTCAATAAAACAGGCTTTATTTAACCAAGTAAAAACAGGGTGAAGCTACTTCACCAACCTACATGTGTCTTTATCCAGAAAATAAGCCTGATGAATGTAGCGACCCAGTAATGACAAACTACCGTATATTTTCATTCTAGTCCACATACAAGTCAATCCACCTTGTCTAATATTCTCAGTTCTCTTGGGTCTCAACGCAATCTAATGCTGTGTGCCCGCTAAGGTTTACAGTGTGATAGTTGTCAGCTGTGATACTTTGCAGTAAATGGATACTTGACAATGTGCTACAGGAAAACATTGTCAGAAAAGACAGACATGAGCAGTGTGTGTGTGTGTGTGTGTGTGTGCGTGTGTGTATTTCTCACCTCTCCATAGTCAGTTGTGACTACAAGGGTTCCATCTCCACAGGAGTTGACTGTGGCGGGAACCAGCTGCTCCTTCTCTCTGACCCAAACACGGGCCCCCTGGATCACAGACACACACAAAGACTGAAGTTAAGCAACGCCACCAGTATGGGGAATAAAAGGATTAGTATTATTAACGAAACCCCCTGGTGACCAGAGCGGAGGTCTTCGGCTCAGTGGGCTCTTGTTTAGAGAGGTAAATGTGTTTGTGGTACACAGGAAGTAGTTTCGGCAGAGATTCTAAATAGTCTGTTGTTTACGGGTGACTGTCGGTAGGTTTACAGTGCTGCCCGGCAATAAAACACTGTGAGAAGTCGGCTCGCCAAGTGTGTGAATCACACAACACAGCAGTCAAGCACACATGTGTTAACAGAGTTTAAAATACAGATCACCACAATGTTAAGCAGAGCGCTGTTAACAGAGTTAATTGTTTTATTTATTTGTACAGTACAAAGAAATGCCCTTATACTTCTTCAGAACTGCTTATCGGATGGCTGAATAGCTTTTTGACATCAGATTTGGAGGGGCTCTGTCCAACCATTTCTGAAACTTTCCAAAACTGACAATCCGACATTCCCATTGGCCAGCTGTGTGGAAGTGAGACAGTGAGCTGGGTTTAAACTTTGTTCTGAGAATGTGTACAGATGGCTTTTCACAAACACGGGTACGAACTAGTTCTGCTGGAGCACAACCCGACCTTTGGCTTAGGTTAGTTTCACCTTCAACATATAACACAGTCTGCATGTGTGATGAGTGGGTGCACAGACAGATGTCACAAAAGTAACATCTGGACTTTCCATCAAGGTGAAGCAACAATGCTTGAAACCTCTGTGTTTGTGTGTGATTGCATGTGTGTGTGTGTGTGTGTGTGTGTGTGTGTTTGCGGTCGACTCAGGGTCAGAGGAAGTGTGCCCTTCCTAGATCTTTCCACACAGACAAAGCCGTCTTTCATACAGTCGCTGACCTCTGACCTCCAGCCCTTAAAAGGGGGCACAGCATATCAGAGGAGGGAGAAGAGAGGACGGGATAGAAAAGGAAACAAGTGAGGAAGATGAGGAAAAGGAGTAGTACCCCATTCATGACCACAAAAAGGCAGCACTTGGTACCGTACAAAACCATGAACTGTGATTGTCAACAAACGGTGTGGATGACGTTACAAAACAAAAATAACCTATTTTTCAGAGCTGGAATTTATTAAATCATATCAAATACCTACAGTACTGTGCAAAGGTTTTAGGCGGGTGTGAAAAAATGCTGTAAACTAAGAATGCTTTCAAAAATGGAAGTGTTAATAGTTTGTTTTCGTCAATTAACAAGTCGAGTTCCTTCAAAAACTGTGTGCAAGTGTACCTAGAAGAATTGATGCTGTTTTGAAGGCAAAGGGTGGTCACCCCAAATAGTGATTAGATTTAGATTTCTCTTCTGTTCATTCACTGCATTTTGTTAATTCACACCTGCCTAAACCTTTTGCACAGTACTGTACATCGGTCAGATTATTTAGAATCCAGATTTTGCATCAAATCAAAAGAGGGAAAGTGACTGGCAGCTATAAGGGACAGTAAATGATGTGAGCGATATTACCTCCTTTTTATAAAAAACTGATAAAGTCACAGGAGGCTAAATATTTTTTGTAGGGAAGAGTGAAGTATTAACATAACAGTGTCATCAAAACAGTAGCCTAAAGATAAGTGAGGAACGACTTTCATTCAATTTACTTAAATGTATTCAATTTACTTAAATTACTCAAATATGTGAGAATAATGCTGTATTTATATATACAGTATTTAACAATGTCAACAGAGAACCTTACAAGCATTTGTTAAGGTGTACCTCTCATTATACAGAACAGATTTTATCACCTTAGAAGCAAAAACAGCAAAAACATTCCTAGCTTCCAGCTGCTAAATTGGACATCTTTGGGTTTGGCACATTAGAAGACGTCACTTTGAGTTTTAGAAAAGTCCGATGTGCATTTTTCACCATTTTCTGACATTTTAGTCCAAACAATTGACTGATTAAATAATAATGAAAACAATTGCAGCCTTAAATTTTTATTCAACATTCTCTGTTGTGTATAGTAAAGTCTTCCTTTCAGGTTTTGAGTGCACAAGCTTCACAAGAACGTGCATCAATGGGTTTCCTTATATTTAAAAACCCGAGCAGTGGTTTGAGCACTGAAAAGACTCTGTGGGACACCAGATGTGTACAGCTGAATGAACTGCGCAGCTGAGGACGGGTGGAAATTAATTGTTTTAGCAACAGATGGTCCCTCATCCCCGAGTACTCACTCCCAGACAACTTTTATCTCTTTCATTTTGCCCTCTGTTTCTCTCTTTTTCTGTCTTTTTATTGCACTCTATATCATTCTGACACACACACAAAACCAGTCATGCCGCAGGATATGGAGTTAAACAGGAAGATATCATTCACACACCCATACAGTATACTACACGTTCACACACACTGTTGGGTAGCTCAAGGTAAGACTTAGAGGGAAGAATGTCTTAATGCTTTTGGATACAGAGCTTAACCACCAGATGCTACTGGTCATACCAGACCAAGTAAGTCTGCAGCTATGAAACGCCTGAGTGTATTAAATTGAGCGATTCATGGCTTAAGAATGAAACTTTTTATTTGTAAAATAATTGTTTCTTCTTTCAACAGTTACATAGTCTCAATTTAAAATGTGAAAAACACACAAAATACAATTCTTTATCTGTATTGTGATGGTGCTTTGATTTATCTCATTACGCTCCACCTGGACTTCCAGCAAATTCACTCCAATCTTTGCATGAACAAGCCTCATATATCCAGAATCACTCTGACAACTGAAAAATTCAAGAGCATCTCTCTCTCTTTCTTGTTCTCTCCTCAGCAACTCTCTATATATAGCCCCCCTGATCTAGACCCTGTCTCTCTCTCTCTCTGTCTCTCTCTCTCTCTGCATTCAGTAAGCCTGTCTCGTCCCTAACTCCAGCTTGTCTGCCTGTCAGATTCCAGCACACAGGGCCATTGTGATGATGGTGGTGCCCTGGCTTGACCTGATGACCACCCACGGCCTAAGGCGCCATGCTCACAGTACTTCACTGCGTCCTTTAACTGATAAAATGGCCCCTGACCCCACTTAAACCTGTAATACTGAGCCTTCAGCACTAGTGCTCATGGCACATAAACACACAGACTCTTCCTTCTCCTTATGCGCTCCATAAACCAGAATATAATTAATGTTTTTGCTTTCTGTCCCGCTCTTTATCTGTCTCCTCTTTAAGTAAAATGCTCTCCAGTCCCAGATTGATGTAGTTTGCCTGAGCCATGAGCTATCTCTCTGGCAAAATCAGCGATGGGGAGAGCGTTATAAATGACCTGCCAGCATTACAACCTACACCCACCAACACCCTTGTATTTCTCCTCCTCCCCTCCCCCCCTCTATTAGTGGCCCAGACAGACAGGAATGGCCATGCATGACAACAAACTCCAGTTCTTTCTGTGTGCTGGAAACTGTTGAAAACACAGGTTTAGCATAGGCGCTTCCACACATCTCTCCATCTCTGTTTCACACTATCCAACACTATCCAATTCAAACCAAGCCGCACTCATACTCAGGCCTCCAGCTTCGTCCATCACCTTTTCGTCAAGCTCCATTAAACCTCAGCCAACTTCAGTTGTCACTTCAGCCTCAAACATGACCCCTGACCTCATATCTCACACCATGCTCTCTAACCAACAGGCGCTGAAAGGGTACTAAAACATCCTGCCCAAAGAATGCTATTTGATGCTATACATTAGGCGCTTGTTAGTTTTTTCCTTCAATCAGACGTGGTTCTATTCTGCACCTGTTTGTTTCAACGCACCACTTGTTCAACCTGGCAGCGATTCTTAAAACGTCAAATGCATCAGTTTCTGGATCCATCTGAGCCAAGAAACAGGCCAGAATCGTGCCTCACATAGGCCTAACCTATATTTAAAATAGTAGAATCTGAAAAAAAAAAAATCTTAGTGGATGATTATCAATCTAAAATATCATGCTGACTGCTGAGCTTGTGAGATGTAGTCTGGTGTTCAGGATTGCCTAACAGCAACATTTTAAATGGAATAAAAAAATGTCACATTCACTTTGTGTTGTGCTTATTGTATGTCCTCTTTGTTTGATTTTCTAACAACAAAGATTGTGAATGCAATGCCTGTTGGACCTCAAATCTTGATAGCAGCAACAAAGACAGACTCTGCTTGGAGCTGCATTACCACCAGACAAAAGCAGGATTTAAAGAAAGAAAGCAATAAAGGCAAGGGCAAACTTAGTGTGAAGGATTGTCTATTTAAAGCCATTTCAATCTCAGTAATTAGATTTTCATACTGTACAAGCATTACATAACAAAACTATCAAATCTACAGCTTTGTGCGGGTTAAAACATGAAAAACCTTTACTTCATATGCAGTATAAGCAATAGGATCAAATCATGTGGTTCAGTAATATTTTTCTGTTCCCTCCATATATCACAACCTCTTTACAGAGGGAAGGTTGGCAGGTTGATTAACAATGTGAGAACTATTAAGAAAATACTAATCATCTAATAATCATCCATTATTAAATATACTGTACAAAAGATGATAGTTGGAAAAACACAAAACCTAAAAAAATGGGGCAAAAAGGTTAAAAGTAGAGGAGGTTGAGGAAGACACAGAATGACATAAATGAGACACAGATGAATAAATGATGAGAGAAACAGCTGACCAGTCACCAGCTAATGGAAGAACACTAAAGACCAGTGTGTGTGTGTGTGTGTGTGTGTGTGTGTGTGTGTCTGTCTAGCTGCTTTAGCAAATTCATTAACTACAGTGACTTCCAGCACATTGTTGCAGCACCTGATACACATCTAAGACTCGCAAAACACAACCAGCCATCAATTATTCAACATGATTTACTTCAGCTCAGTCCAGCTGCCTTTCTCACACTAATTCTCTCTTCTTTCTTCTCTGAGGTTTGGCACTTTGTGACACCTCGGGCCTCAAATCTGGCAAACAGTCATGCCTCGTTTTTTAACATTTTAAATAAAATCAGCCATCAAGCCCATCAAGCTCCACCAAGCTGGATTGTAACAACCTCAGCTCTATAACTGCACAGCCTCTGCTCTCCCGACGATGATGGATGTCTTACAGGAGAGTGGATGTAGGTAGGGTTGTAAGTGCTTATGTGAGTGGGAGGGTCCTCTGGCCAATATGGGTTTTGTCAGTCCTGGGTGGAGGGCTAGTTTCTGTATATTGTGCCTTCAGGTGGCGTTGTGCTTACTGTGTTCACAAGGTAAGTCCAACTGAGTGATAAGCTTCAAGTTCTACCGTAATGTTTTGTTGATGTTTTTAGAGAAGATAGTCAGCGGCTAGGTGTGAATTTGTGTGTATTAAAGAGGTCGCTGCTTTCACCATTTTTTTTCTAACATTACTGTGATAAAGCACTCTGAGCCATCTCCTGTAGTGCAGCCCAGCCTGTGTCAGGGGCCTAAACCACGTCAGTAATATTCCATTAAAGGTGATAATACAATCAGGACAGCGAGGCTTTCAGCAGATTATAGCTGCTGAAAGCAGAACAACATGTGTTTATGTGTGCGGGTGTGAGTGTGTGTGAGTGTGCGTGTCACCTGGCCCATATGAGTCACATCTGTCAGTGAAAGAGATTAGAATTGAGATTCAACACTGTAGGTATTAACAAAAACATCTGGGGGCACAACGAAATGTGCGCAAAGTCATGAGTGAAATGTTTTAAATCATTATATTTTGCTTTCTGGACAAAATGCTGTTAGAAACTCTTAAGTCAATATGTAAAAAATAGAAACTATTTTATTTTTGCATACAATCAATCTGTATTGTTTAAAGTATTCTAGGATTTTCCTTGTAGGTGAAGACAATAACGGCAATAGAAACTGAAAAGCGTGTCTTGTGGCAGCATTGCATCGTAGTCTACCGAGGAAACAATCCTCCAAGAAATGACAACCTCTACTGTCCTACAGTGGATTTCTTCCTGAACCGTCTCTCTGTAAGACTGTCAAACTTCATTGTAGCCCCATTTGAAACCTCAGCACTCTGCATATTACTCTGTGATTTGGTCACATAGCATTCCCTATGCAAACCTTAGGGGAAAAGTGTATTTCTACCTGTCTATATTTTATCGTGTTTTCTATCTAACCACTATCTAGCCCCAGGTTGCAGCTTCAAAGGTGTTTTTATGACCACATGTCTACTTTCTGCCTGGAATTGTAAAAGTTTTTGCCTGGAACCAAACCAAAGTTTAACATTTCTACAGAAATGCTTCTGGCTAACAGGTAAAAACGTCAAGATTTCTCCCCAAAGGTTTGTGTAGGGAACGCTATGTGACCGAAACGCAGAGTAATATAAACAGTGCTGAAGGTGACTTCACTGGGGATAACTTCATTGCAAAGTCTTCAAGTGGATTCTGATTGCTCAAATGCATGTCAAACTGACTAAACTTAAAGATTTGTCTTTAAAATGTCTTAATAAACAAGAAAATAATCAGCAGATTAATCAGTTCTGAAAATAATCATTAGTTACAGCCCCTAGCTGTGTAAATTAATTTGTGCTATATTTTAACATGATTAAATGTCTTTATTTTAGCTCTAAAATGGCTCTAAAATGGCTCCCCTGCAACGCCTTTTGGAACCGCCAAAAAGTTCTCTTCTTTGAATCTTTGTGAGGACATTTAACTAACGCGGCATACACACGCACACACACACACACACACAGAAGCCATCAGGTCAAAGCTCTCTCTCACAGAGCTACTGTAGATACATAAGATAAGTGCCAAATGTTTTAAGTGCATTTGCACAAGTGCATCATGTTCCCAGATTGGCTGCTTTACTGTTATTCTGGGTAACAGGACAGATGTCTATATTTTTAGACAGACCACCGTTTAACCTGTCCTGAATTCCTAAATAAACACATGGATGATGATTTATCCAAAGTAAACCAGATCAGAGCACACTGCTAAATTACAAACAGGGATAAAGGCAGCAGACAGAAGCTGTTAATGTTATTTTGCCTGTGTGTGTGTGTGTGTGTGTGTGTGTGTGTGTGTGTGTGTGTGTGTACAGTGCAAATCCTCTCTGAGAGGACTGTTTTGAGCAGTCTGCTAATTATCACATTCTCTCTCATCTTGGATTAAACTACAGTCACACACACTGTGGAAACAGGGCACCATGGAAACAGCCTCTCTCCTCTAAGCATTGGTGGATGCTGGGAGATGGTGATCAGGTGGAGAGGATTGTGGGATATGGTGTAGTATCTCATTTTAATTTATCTTATTTTTATTCTATTTTATTTTATTTATATATATTCCTTTATTGTTGATTTTTTTACTTCAGGGAAAAGTTGTGATTTTGGGCTAAACTCTACACATAAAATCTGACTTCACGAAAGATAAATGTTTTAGCATGGTGATGCAAATGTATGATATAATGAGTCTCTTACCAATCCAAGTTTACTCCTATTGTAATTTTCAATACATAACTTGTCTGAATTCCCTATAATTAACCTGATATTGCCTATAATAATATGAATAGAGCTCAAACAATGAATCTTTTTTTTCAATTACCAGGACTTGCCATTTAAAATTTATATTTGGGGGTTTTGGACTGTTGGTTAGACATGAACATAATCCTGTCCACTCTAAGAAATCATACTTTATCTCAGGAAAGAAAAATCAGAAGTAAGTCAGTTCAAGAAAATAAATATTATGCAATGTACTAAAAAATAAACACCCATCACGTAACTGTGACAATTCAGCAGTTTTGGTCATATTGCCCAGTCCAATCACAGCCCTTTTAAGGGAAGAGTAGGATTCTGGGAGTTGTTGTTTTATTCACACACTGTAACCTACCTTTAATGCAGTTTGACGGAAGCTGTAGTCTCACACCTACACATGCAGAACAAGCAGGAGAGTGAGACGGGACT
>JAVQJF010055514.1:0-60944 GCA_036023855.1 Gadopsis marmoratus | reverse complement strand
CGACGGCGACGGAGGTTGTTCCTGAACGTGGGGATTCCCGCCAGCGTCCCGCGCTCGTCCACGGGGTCAACCAAGGGGGCAAACCCACCGTGGAATGGGACCGTGGGGGGGGGGCTCTTATCGGCAGGCACCCAGGGGAGGCGACCCCGCACACCAAGACAGACAGCATCACGGATTTCAACTCTTTACTAGTTTTTTGTTTTTGTTTCCAGTTGTGTTTCTATTTTCTTTCAAGTTTTATCAGGAAGCGTTTCGTTGCCGAAGCGGTTGGGGGGGGGGGGGGGTCTGCAATGATTTTTTTTTTTTAACAATGACCTGGCATTTTACTTCATGCTGCTACTCAATTCTCGGTTGAGCAAATATCCCCTTAGACTATAAAAGGCACTGTGAAAAGGAAGGCCTGTGTTTGACCTCTTCAAACCAAACATACCTCTCATCTATGAAGCGGTCGAACCTCGAACAAGTGGTTTTATAAATAAAAGGGTCTTGCTTGAGAAGAGTAGAAAAAGCCATCGGCGCAGTTTCTGCCCGTTTGACTTCTCTCACACAGCAACGCTGTGTAAATCCCAGACGAGCGACTGCGTCCCTCTGACCTCGTAAGCCTAACATGAATAACGGCGACTTGTACTGAATGCTAATGACCATGTTAAATGTTCTCATGTTCTCCTACAATGGCTGGATGTGCCCGGGCAAACCAAAAATAAATCCCACGTTCCCCTCTCACGTAACTGGGGCAGCAAACTGGGCTCCGGCTGGACTCATCCCAAGGACCAACCAAATGGGTCTAGACGCGTCGCATCAAACTGTCTGACCATTGTTTGAGCCGCTGCCCACGCACACACTGCAACATGTGCTCACTTATTGCCTACACAATTTAAAAAGGATTGCTTTTAGATTAATGAGAGAAGAAAAGAGCAAAGACCTGGAACCTGGACCTTTGTCAGGCCAGCGCCGATTGATGAACAGCACTGTGTTGTCACGCTTTTAATCCCGACACCCTCTCCTGGGAGTCCCAGATGACCCCCGTCCTGATTGACACACGGATCGATGAATATTCCAGGCTAATTGAAAATGGGACTGCGAAAAAAAATAGCACGCTCCAAACAGAAGAGGTATACAGATAGTATATTAGGAGCTCTTCTCAGAGTAAAACACAGTTCCTATGTAGGAAAGAAATATATAAACAGCTGTCTAGTTTAAATGTTGTGAGAAAAATAGCGGATATATTAAATATATAGAAACAATGGACATTTTCTCATGAATGTATGCTTTTAAAAAAAAATGACACCACAGAAGTCCGCTGTGGAGGTTACAGCTGGGGGCTCATATTATTTGTACAAGCACCTGACATCTATAAAGAAGAGGCAAGAAGAGAAGACAGCTCACGCACAGAACACCTGAGAGAAATGACCAGAAGGGGGCAGCACAGCTCCCCAAAAACACACGAGAGGACAGGAATAGAGAGAAACCAGGAAGGAAAAAGAGATGGCGACACTAGAGTATCTTGGGTGAAGTGGCGGTCATGCAGGAGCGTCCAGCACCACTGACGTCTCTGCTGGACAACAACCAGGTGGGTAAAAGAGGGAGGGAGGAGGGGGGGGGGGACCAGTGGGGGCCGAGCACCGCTTGTCCTGAAAAGCCGAACCAGGCTTACATGTGTGGCTTTAGACATTTTCTGTGTCAGGTGGAGCTGGGACTGTTCAGTTCTGTGTTGTGCTGGGCTGGACTGGACTGAGATACCAGAGTTCTGCTGTTGGGCCTGTGGCTCCTCTGCGGATGCTGCTGCTGGCTTATGGTGGATCTGAGGTGGTCTCTTAGTGGCCGTCGTGCGTCGTCAGCATTTCCTCGGCCCTCAGGTGCAACTCCAGGGCTGTGACAGTGCAGATGTCCTTGGGGAGTTCAGATTTCCGCCGCATCAAAGGCCGCTCTCTACGCTGATCTTTTTGGATCTGGACACACGGAGACAGACAAGGATCAGTAACATTCAGCGCCAACACACACGCCAACCTACAGCCGGTCGTCCGTAAAGGTTTGTCACCTTTCTACGTCTGAAAATTCAATGCAGATATAAAAACACATCTGCCTTCTCAAGCCCTCTGCTCTCTATATCACTATATCTTCAGTCTGATCCAAACATCTCACTGTGGCTGCACGTCCAGATGGTCTGTGAAGAGTAAATAATGACATGTCATGACAGCATAAGTGCCAACATGACCAAGCTTCATGATGGAATATGCAAAAGTTGAAATATTACATTTTAAAAAGCATGCAAAAGAGCATGACCACGTGTGGAAGCAAACAAATTACTTTAAGAAAAAGTTTTAAAGTTTAAAGGATTTAGTTCTTAAATTATCCCAGTTTGTCCCCCTGTTCCACTTGGCAGCTGGAAGACAGCTGGGATATTTTGTGAATCACGTCACCCATGTCTGTTAGTTTTGAATAATCACTTTGACAGAAGAAATTATGTATGGGATAGAGTGAGGGAGACCAGTTTCCTTGCTGGCGTGTACAATTACCTGAAATGGCCTCAAGATCTTTTAGCTGTGGCTGCTTACAAACTTAATTTGTGTCCAATCACATGTAGGACACAGTTTCAGCCTCGTGGATAAGCTCGCTATATCCAGTAAAAACTAAACGTGCTAAAATATAAAAGGGCTGCTGAAAGGCAGTGGAAAGGAGAGAAGTTGGACACAGATGATCAGACACCACACTGACTCAAAACCATGAGGCAGCTTCCAGTCTGCCAAACGTGGGTAAAAGCAGGGTCATGTTAAGACATATATAAAGATAAAAGCATAGCTGTGTTTCTCCAAACTAACAAAATACAAAAGTGAGTACATTTATATACCCATTCAACCAGTCTTTTCAAATCATAACGTTAGCAGGTTAACACAAAAGAGATCACATTGTGCACGGAGTCTGGTGTATTTGGGAAAAGCTCTGCCACAGCACCTGCCAGGTGCACACATGAATATCAACTGCTCCGCTACACTCCATTCCTAACCTGTGTGGCTTCCTCCGCTACGGTTTTCTTTAGCATGTTGACATCGTCCAGCAGCGGCCCATCCGTCTCCATGTCCATCGGACCGTCTGAGCCTGCCGAGTCGATGTACGTCAGAAACTGCACAGCGAGCAGAGAGGAGGAGGAGGAGGAACGGTTAAAGAGGCATGACGCCATTCATATAACCTTTCCGGTGTATGCTCAGTTATTCCTGCTTTTGACCAACTTGAAGAATTTTTCAGACTCATTTCGGACACTCCATGACCTTTTTCTCTTGTGCCACCATGAACACATATAGGGATGGAGTCTCTAATCAGCTATTTGTGGCTATATTGGAGCATGGTCAAAAAGGTGCAAGTGAAGCACTTCTACTATATACACTGGGTGTTTATTGTAATCACAGAAACATAAAATTATCGTACAAGATTATAGTCACTGAGGCAATCATGAAATACACCATCAGCCACTGAGGTCTGCAGTATTAAGATATTACTAGGTTAAAATGTCTTTGCTCACCTGCGGGTTTGACTTTGCAAGATTCTCAATCTTCAGCCACGCTTCATCTCTCTCTCTCCATTTGGCTTTCTCTCTGACACACCAAACAAAAAAAAAAATAATAATCATGAGACTGCATTAAAAAGGAAATATTTATTCAAAGATGCACTCACTTAAACCTGTTACGTTCAAATAATTTCATGCGTTTGTGGTTCAGCTGACTTTTCTCGTGTACTCGCCTGCTTAGCCCCTTTTTCCACCTCTAATGACGTTTGTATGTTTCCTATGAGGTTTAGAACCGCGCAAATTCACTGGAAAGATCTGGACGAGACATCTCGCTTGTGACTTACTTGCTTTTCTCTGCCCTGAACTGCTGGGTGCAGTCATCAAACAGCTTCTGGTTCATCTCCATGAAGAGTTTCAGAGCATTGTAGATCAAACCATGGATAGTCCTGCAGACAAAGATTACCACAGGTCACGTGATTTAAGCACTTAGACACGCGGAGACAGACACAAAGGAAAGCCTGACTCACTTGTTCCAGTGGGTCTTGGAGTTGCGGTACAGCGATGGGAACATGATGGGCAGGATCTTGGCGGCGTTGTCACTGATCAGGCTCATGATGTACTCGTTGTTCCAGTAGTAGAGAGCTCGTTCTGCCACCTAACAACGCATTCGTTTATAACGAGGTTACATACAGACAAGACACACTTTTGATGGAAACGAAACAAAGTGAAGCGTATCCAGATTACCTCTGCAAACGCGTATAACAAACACACTGAAATCACATTACATGTGTACTGGGATGAATGTCGGACCTGAAAGTGTGGGCTGGACACACACTTGGCCAACTGCCGGAAGAGGGGCTCCATGACTTTGACAAACTCCGAAGGCTCAATGACGTCCAGGATCTCCTCCAGTTCATTTAGGAACATCACCTCTTTTGGGCTGTGGGTCTTTGGCCAATACTTTAACAAAGCCATCACCGTCTGCACACACAAGGCCAACAGGCTAATTATAAAATAGAAGAAGAATGTACGGACAGCTGATCCGTCCTGCAGGAGCTAGAACTAAAAAAGGTTTGATAGACACATATGTCCAGAGATAAAGCACAGATAGCTACGTACAGTATATGCTTTGTTTGTATGTCATCGTATTTGTCGACGGGAGACTAAAATCAGAGTACGTTTATTTTCCTCTCTTGCACTGAAGTCACACAGGCTAAGCAAGCAGAGGTTTTCTCTCCACTATTTACTAAGATTCTAAAATAATACAACCAGGCAATCCTGAAGACATAATAAAAGGCATCACACTGCAACTAAGAACAGAAAGGAAATATCAAAAACTAGATGCTGGCAGTGGGAGTCCTTGGGTTCATGAAAGGCATTAACTCGTCTTGAGGGGACAGGAAAACTCAATCAACCCTATTAATGACACAACCTTAATAAATCACATCTTACCGGTTCTGTGAGGGTGCTATCCTTCTCTAAGAACTGGACCACACAGTAGGCCAGCTAAAGGGAGAAAGACAACATAATGGTCCCACTTTCTTTGTGGCAGAGCAAAGCGCAACACGACATTTAAGACTGACAAAGTGGTTACCTGTGGGTGATAAACGCTAAGAGACTTGACTTTGTGTAAAGGCAGCAGAACTTTCAGCAGGAATATCTTGTGCTCTTCTTTCAATGGTAATGCAAATCCATTGATTATGCTGTAAGGAGACATAAGCGCTAGAGCTGTTTAAATAAGAATGTACCCATTTAACCATTTTACTACTGACAGCTAAACATAAACATGATCAGCTTTACGTGTGCACCTCTCAAAAAGATCTTACCTGCCTAATATTTCCAGTAATTCTGCTATTCCATTATGATGTTCAGTCTCATAAATGAACCTGAAAAATAGCAACAGGGTGCGATACGTCATGGTGGTACATTTAGGAAAACACACTCCATTAGTCACACGCGTGTCAGTAATGTAACCTACTCAACTACTCACTCACCCATAAAATATGTTATTAATATGTTTCCTAATGTACGCTCGCAGGCCCAGGAACTTGCCATAGATGCGATGAAGAGTGGTCTTTAAAAAATCTCTTTCCCTGGGGTCTTCACTGTCAAACAGGTCTAAGAGCTGTGCACACAAAGAAAGGTTACTCAGTCACAGAGCAAATTCAACTGTTAACCAAAGAAAAATACACTCAAGCATCATGACAGTGCATACGATGCCCTCGCTGTCAAACACTTACAGCCATGCACACAAACTTGTAACATTATGAGCTCACCTGCATTACAAACCTCTGGTCAATATACTTTTTGGCTATGTTTGGCTGAAAGTCAGGCGACTCCAAGAACCGTAGGAAAAATTCATAGACAATCTGTTGAAAGAAGAGCAGATGTTAACAGCTGGATGGATCTATTCTCATTGGTTTACAGTGAATAAGCAGGACTTTGTCCGAGTGCGTGAATGTGTGTGCGTTGTGTACCTGTAGATGAGGCCATGCGGCCTCTAGTGTGGGCTCATCTTCCTCTGGGTCAAACTCTGCACCCGTGGGGTTGGATGATGGCGGCAACGTCCTAAACATATTCCCAGAAAACTAGAACAACAGAGAAAAGGGAGGTCAGCTCAACAATCCAGGGAAAATTCAACGTCACTCAAGTCAACACATGCATTTAACCGGGGTGAAAAAAATGACAGTTTCTATTGCCAAACCCTAGTAAACATTAGCCCAGGCTGTTAAGATTGTCTACTCCGCCTGCCACGTTTAGAAGCAAACGTTCAATCGTCGCTTGTCAAACACACCTGACAGCTAAAATAAATTAACCTGACGGGCAAATTTAGAAATTCACCCATCAGCCATATTTGACAAGCACAAACAAGGTTGTTTACAATCAGTAGCTTATCCCACAATATTACCACAAATAACCAGCAGGTTGCTGGGGGAGCCGACTCCTAAGGAGTAAAGAGGAAAATAAGCCTCTATGCAACAACTTTGCTACGCGCAATTTAGCCTAAACAGTCAGATACTCTATGTTTTTGAGCTATTTTACTGCACAGATCACAGTAAAAACACATATGCTACGTAGCCTCTGCAAACCGGTTTATCTGCAAGTTTGATTTTGCTTTTGAGAAACAACTTAGGATAAATCAATGTTTACATTATGTCAATCCATCTTCATAAATCTGCCTTCAAAATGTCACATGAGAGAATGTTGTATTGTCTTTATGAAGGATAATGAATGAAAATGTGTATTGATGGCTGAACGATCCCCTCCTGTGCTTGTGTAAGATAGCAGCCTGTTTCACTGGTAATACAATTCCCCAAGCTGGGAAGCAGCCATCTATTTTCCCTCTTAGTCGGTTCTCACTTTCCAGACAGGACACTTTAGAGTCCCTCCAGAGTGCAGTCGACCAGAGGTCAAAACACCCTCACACTCACCATCGTGTTTAGAATCTCAGCAGAGACCACTTTCCCAAAGTTCGAACAGCGAGGCATCAAACATGCCCTGAAAGAACAAGGGCGTGTGGGAGAAAATAGTATGTTCAACCTTAACATAAGAATACACTGTTTATGGCTATAAAAAGGAGTTTGTTGCGTCAATTGTCCATACTTTGATGATGAAAGCCATCGGTGGACTTCAAAGACTCTTTGTCTTTAAGGGGGGCTACAAGGAAGAAGAGTATATTTTCATGTTGATTTCGCAGCTCTGTTGCATTTTCTGCTGCACTGATCAAATAAAGCCACGGCGAGGAGGGGGGGGGGGGGGGTGTCTGCACCTTGATCATCTGCGGTTCGCCATGTGGCATTGAGGCAGGGCTTTGATTAACATCAAAGGCTTTTTAATTTGGCTTTGGAAAGCAAGCCTAGCACCATGAACACATCCAAGCCTCAACACCCTCAGAGGAACACATTTCTAATGAATATACAGTAGCAGCTCAACGACAGCTGAATGAACAGGTTCAGAGCCGCAGAGGAAGGAGCCACAGACGATTTAGGTTCAGTGACCTCAGACCGGGTTAACTTTCTTGGCCATCTTTAGACAAACGCTTGAGGGAATCAAAATAAATGAATCGCTTAATGGTTCAACAGTGATTTATGTTTATGTATCAAATCTTTGGGTTCAAACTGAGGCCAGTTATGCTCATGTGAGTTTCCTATGACTTAGCGAGGAGCCAAAAAACACTCAATAGGTCTGAAACCAGTAAGTGTTGCTGACAGTAGAAACCACAGTACATTCTCTTTATTATCCCCATGGTGCAGAAATAAAGCCCACATAAAAAAGAAAGCTTCTTATCTTAACTAGAAAGGCACGATATGGAGCTTAATAATATGGGCTAATGATATAAAATAGGCCTATGTTATGCATCATAGTTGTTAATGGCAGCCAACTCACCCATTTAAAATCAGGAGACTGTTTCATGATAAATGAAACTATTTGAGATGCAACAATACAATAAAACCCACAAAACTAGTATGCTATGCAGGCCCAAAGAGTTACTGGAGAAAAAGACCAGGCCTTTTATATAGAACCCTTTGTATCATCATTACGACTTGTGAATCAATATTTCACTCCGTATAATTGTTGCTTTTCGCCGTGTTTACATGAGAAACGGTGCTGTGCTGAAAACATCCATCATTTTATGCATGTATACGCGTGCTTTGGATAAAAGCGTCAACTAAATAAATGTAATAGAAAATATAACAAAGTAATAACCAACTCTTATGCAAAGTTCAAATATAAAATGAAACCAAAATCTCACATCTGCTCAAGATTTCTTTCAGTACAACTTTAAAACATCTTTAAAAACAGCAGCAGATACAAATGTATTGTAGCTTCTCAATAATCTGACAGCCATAATCTTGCAACAGTGCCCTCATTTTCTGCTATGGAACATCTGATAACTCGAAATCAAATAATATTATTTATTATTACTATTACGTTTGTTTGATGTGAACGTCAATGACGAATCCAAGTCCGCAATCCAGTCTGTTTAAATACTGACCATGTGAACCACCTCTGGGTAGATGGGTTCGGTGATGACGTTCCTGTTGTGGGTGATGTACTCCACCATCTCGCTTAGTGCCGCCCGTTTCACCTCCTTCCATTTCAGGTCACTCAGCGGGTCCGAGACAAAATCGAAGAGGACGCAGCACTGCCGCAACTTCTGGATGAACAGCTTTTCCTGCTCTGCAGGGGGAACATCTGCGGGACAGAAATGGAAGGAAGGCGGGAATTAACACATCTGCCATTATGTGTGTGAAGGCGTCGTCTTTAACTGAAAGCAACAGGAACAAATTCTGTTTACAAGACAGAATGTTTGTCATATTTAAAAACAAATACATAGAACAACAGTTAAGTTTAACTACACATTCTTTATAGTAACACTATCTGTGAAATTTGTCCCTCACACTATCGGAGCTACACAAGTCTGATGACTAAAGTCATCCAAATCTAGACTACATGATACAGGAAAAATATGAATGTTGGGTAATAACAGAAAGGGTGACAGAGAAGTGCACAGAAATGTAGCTGGAAGTTTAACATTTAGGGAAAACGCATGCATGATGCTGTAGCACCGGACATATAAACAATGCAAAAAGTAGTTCATGTTAATCTAATAATTTGTTGTCATGGTAATCGGTGCCAACAACTATTGGTCAAATGTGTTTCTCCCCCTCATCCTCTCTCACTCCGTCAGTGATCATATGCACCGAAGCTTCATGAGTTATTCAGGTTCAGTGACGTTGTAATTTGCTGCTGTGGAGTTCATGTGGTGACATGTAGAGACTTCATTTAAAAGACTTCATAAATCAATAATTTAGCCTTTCAAAGACCGTGTCACCACCACATCAATGATGCAGAGGTTCTAAATCAGCCTCCAGGGATACTGAGCCACACCTGTCTGCGAATAATCATTAACTTGCAATTTAAAAATCATTACACGTTTTGGTAGCTACTGCACACTCAATGTCAATGAGCAAACCTCCATCCTGTGCCAGCCTGCCTGCATTATCACCAGACGACAGCTGCCGCAAATAAATCAATGATTAGAACAAATCATCCGCAGCGCTCCCGCGCAACAAAACAGCCAATCAATTAATCAAGCAATCAAATTAGCATTATTATACACAACCACTCAAATGTTGTGTCAACAAGGTCAGTGCTGAGCTCATGTATGCTCAATATTTCAGCAACCCCCCCCCCAACAAATACTCTGTGTCTCTGTGCCAGAAGCTCAGGAGCACAAGAGCTAAATGCAGAAACACCAAGGAATTTCGTTCTGCACTTTGGAACCGTTACAAGTCTGCTCCCAGAGGACCTGAAGGGCTTTCCCAACTCGTACACAAAATATGTTTCAGACACACATAGTGCAAGGCCATGTAGTGCTTCATGAACATTAAAGAAGTTTAAAACTATGATAAAACTGCAGGTAACCATTGTTAGAATTTGAAAATAGCTATAACGTGTGTTCGCCTCAGGTTCTTGTTAGGACTCAGGCATCACAGTGGATCACAATGGTCAGTGTTACTGACTTACAGCTTTTTGGGAAAACTATATAGGACCCCATGACTGTAATGAGTCCACGTGTGTGTGTTGAGTTAGTAATAATAATAATATATACTCTGTCATGATGTAGGTACTACAATGGCACATGCTGCTTTGACTAAGGCTAATAACTATTTTACTTCCAAATTGACAAAATGTTAGTAGGAGCCTTTAGGAAACGATAAACAGCTTCTCCTGCAAATCAGTTGGTTAGATTCCAAAGATACAAAAAGAACCCTGAAACCAAAAAGAAGTGCACTGGTCATCATGAGTCAGTCTTGTAACCAGGGGTTACAGCTGCTAATCGAAGCTGTATGCAGGCTGCTGCTGTTACGCTGGAATCATATGCTGCTGATTTGCTGAGCCCACCAGCTGCGGCCAAGCAGCCAAACTGACCTTGGAAAAAACATGGATAATACCAACTGGCAGTCAAGAGAATACCCAACATCAGTCATTAAACACTTTCGACATCACTTAATAAAAAGGCAGAAATGCAGCGGTGTTGCTGTTAAAACCATCAAATGTCATTATGGTCACAAAAATGAAGCAAAAACATAATTAAACACAGTGGCATGGTGGTGTGGTATGCAACATGTAGAGCCTAAAACACAGCTTTATCACTGTAAAAACAAATTCCCAAAGGACAGTTCAAAATGTTCCCTCAACACGCATCCTAAAATTAAGCCACATGCTCTAATAATAATAATGATAATAAAAAAAAAAAAAAAAAGGTAATTAAGAAACTGGCCTTATTATTCAACCTCAAACAAACAAAATCAGGTTGATTGATTGTATCAGAAACAGTCTCAACATAAACTAGTGTCTAGATGTGTCTAGTGTTTCAAGTAACATTTTGTATCCATCACTTGTATAATCTCTCTTTTGACACCTCAGCATATTATGCAGTTTTTAAAAATATCATTTAACAGGCATTGTATCGACAAGAAGCAGTGCATGCAGGTGACGTGCAAAGCGCCCAATACCTTTCACCTGTAATGACTCATTTTCTGTATTTTCTGCGCAGCCTCATGTTGACTAACATCAGTGTTGATACCAATCAAAACTGTAATTACTTGGCACTGGTGAAATAAGTCAGTTCTCCACGGATCCAGTACTGTAGGTTGCGCACACTCCCACACAGGCTAGAACCTGAACCTGGGACTGGCAGCACCAACAGACAGACTTTCCCTACACCTCCACATTTCTGAGTCACAGCTGGTATTCAACACACAGCATGAGATGCATCTACCCGTCTGCTACCTGGAAATGCAATATTTCCTTTTCTGTAGCCTATTTAATGAACCCAAAAATTCCTCTGCATTATATTTCCCCCCACAAACAGAGCACTCATAAAAATATATTTGGGTTTCTTTGAATGTGCATCCGCCTTTAGGACCTGCTTGTGCAGTACGGCACCTCGGTACAAGGACTCAAGCCAACTGATATCTAGCTATATTCAGACGCAGTGTAGAATAGTGACAAGTCTGTAAGTAGCTTTGAAGTAACATCATACTTCATTCCCTCTATCCAAACTACTGGCTACAAACAGAATCTAATCGGCTGCATTAAAAGGTCAAACAGCTGGCAATTTGCTTCACCCCTGAGCTTTGGCTAGCACATTTGTGGATAACCACAATGGGTAAGGCTCAGCTGAGTATATTCTTTAGTTCGGTCTTCCTTTCCAACAAGCCACTGAGCAGTGTAAGTTTTCTGGAGAGAACTTGCTACCACCTTCTGTGTCCATTACTCTACTATGTCCCTGCTCCGTCTCTAGCAGATAGATGACCAGGAAAAGTGATGTTGTTGATGTCAAAGTGCAAACAAATCTCCTTTTGTTTATCTAAATTTAATAAGAACAAAAAGCACAAAGTGTCGGCCCTTTAACTATGACAGCCCTAAATCATCACCTTGGCAGCTAAGTGTTTTTAATTGTTTAAGTCTATCAAGTTCATTGGTGATCATCTGATCTTAATCCAAGCGTAAGTGATTTTAGGTTTAAGTCAGCGCCTGTAACTAACGAGCTGAAACATGGGTCCACCCATGAGCACCTCAGCTCATCAACCCCTGAGTGCCAAGAGGTCTACCGGCTCCTGTTACACAACAGCACTAGGGTTTCTGAACAGGCCTAAAATATTAAGAGCCATGCTGTGCAGCTGCAGACTTCACACACAGGCCTCTCTGCATGCATGGGCAACTAACCTTTACTCATCTAAAGGCTCCACCGTGCACACAGGAAAGTCATGGACACACATCCCACAATATCAACCGGTGAACATATAATGAACTCATTAATAATCGGGAACCAGTGGCAACTACTTTGTACATATTCTGTGCCAGTGCAGACATTGCATCAACCAGTGTAAACCATAGTAGGTGGCCATGTGCTTTTATGTGGATACCACGAAGCCATTTCAACACCCTAGCAAGTCACAACATGAGGCCAACACGTCACCGACAATAGGCTGCATGTTAAATGTACGCTGCCACATGTGCTTCTGGGGGTTGATTGCAAAGAAAGTAATGAATGGTATAACATTAGCTTTGAATTTGCTACACTAAGACACACAGAGGTAACTCTGCCATTCATCTAGAGTCCGTTTCTGTATTCCATGCTCACTACAGTACATCAGAAGCCTGCTGGAGATTCACCAACAACAAACATTTCAACTTACACACGTGTGTCAACTGACACCAGATACCCATACAGTACACTTCAGACGCACACATTGACAAAAAGCTTTGACCTCACTTCCTATGACATCAGCAGTCTTGATGGGGGATGGGAGACTCAAAACTAGCACTCCTCACTCTCTCGCCCTGCCTCCCTGACTGAAGCTAAGCTATGCAATGTCTTGGCAAAACCCTTACTCGTTGACATACAAACAAAATCCCCTTCCTCTTCAGAGCATACTCGTGCCACCAACACTAAGAGGATAAATGCTCTCAGTCCCTTGCAGCAACTTTCAGAAAAGTCAGTCATTTTTTTTTTCTTTCTACAAGAACCAAATTAGCAGATGCAATTTAGAAATGCAACAACATTCTCCCCTTAAAACACAGAACAGCAGAGCAGGCACATTTCCTATTCTCACCTCTAAAATGCATGAGGGCCACAGGCTGGAAAGGCCCATTGGAGCTCGGTGCATCCAGAACCATCCCACTGGCAGCTCTAGTGCATGCCAACATCAGCGAGCTGAGGCAGGAGACAGGGGAGAAGAGGGCAGCCCAGGCTAAGGAGAGGAGCCAGCCTCCATTTTAGCACGAACACTCGGAGCAGAAAATGAAGCTCCCCTGCTGCTGGAGGGAACCAGCTAGTTAGTGATGTCATCCCCCACTGCCGCCGCCTGGTTGGCTGGCTGTAGTCACATGGGCTCACTGTCAGAATATATAAACATGAGGGAAGGGATTGGCTGGAGGGCTGAGGGGGGGAAAGGGGGTGGGGCTGTTACTGTGATACTACATCTGTCAAGAGTTTTAAAGCACAAACTACAGATCTGCCATCAGTTTAATCCGTTTTGATACTCAAACACATGACTGCGGTGAGGAAATACACATTCCTATCCAACATGTAAGAATCAGACAATGGGTACAGACAAGGGACTCATTTCTCATTCACAGCCTACAACCCAACAACCAACACCACAACTGACATGGCAAAGAAAAGTTCAGTACACTAAAAATAACATGCATGAAACCCACAAGCGTTGAGAATGCAGATACTAGACAATAGAAATGATTTTTACTACATAAAAACAGCTGCACGACATCTAGAAGCTGAGGCTTGTACAAGACCAGAGCGAGTCTAACGCTGCTTATCAGATAAAAGCCCTTCGTATGCGTGTGTGCTGCCTTTGTGTGCACGTGTGCGAGTTTGTGCATGACAGATGGCTCTTCAGGAGCGCAGCCTGAGCACAGGTATGTGTGTGTGTGTGTGACAGAGAAACAGGAAGGCAGGAAGTCTCAATGTGAGCAACACAGGATGTGCATATGCAGCGAGCAGCACTTTGTCTCAAAGCCCTGCACTGTAAAGCTGTGCAGGAAAAGGACAAATCCACAGACAGCTCGACACACTCAAATCCTACTCACAAACTAAGTGCAATTAAATGAGCAAGTCAAATACAGCATATCCAGTAACAGGAAGAGTCTGCCAATCAGACATCTTGTAACTATTGCACCCAATTAGGTAGAAAGGTTGAGTCACGGTGTGCGTTGCACTATCATGACATACACAGGCAGACACATCAAAACTACTCTGGGAACAAAGTTAATTCTTGTGAAATCCGACTTTGCTTAGCATTTTCTTTTATAGCATACTGACCCGAGTGTGTAATTCCCTTTTGTCTCAGTTATTACATGTAACCACATTTAAAATGGGAATTATTTTTTACTCCTCATGACCGTCAGTGTTAGTCCAGATTATATAAGGTTATTTTTGATATTTCTCTTCTTGTTACCTGTTATATTATATTTACATAATATATTATGTTATTTGCTGTGGTTGAGGTGGACAGTTTTCTTAAGGAAACAATAAAACGCATGATTCAAACAAGATTACATAAGGTGAAATACAAACAACTAAATTATTAACTTGCATACTTAGTTTGACCTCCATTTTCCGTGTCTATATAATATGTAAGGGCATAACAAATCAAGTTAGACTTTGTTGCATATGGACAGTCTAATTCATATCAGTCTTTTTACTTGCCAAAAAAAATAAGATGGATAAAAATTCACTTTTAGATAATGTAGTTGGGGAACTTTCCCAGAGTTTCACAATGAAAGCCGTGGGTTTTTAGGTCACAGACCCACAACGTCCACTGTTACTTTATGTACTGTGTAACGTCTGTGCAAAAAGGCATCGTTTGCTGGGGTTTAAGAAAGTACAACTGTTTCAACAGATAATAGCGTGTCACAGCTCCTCCCTGCGGGTTTGTACTTCTGCTTTGGAGGTGCATGAGGTTTTGGGGTGGTTCGAGTCAGGATATCACATTTGGTTAGAGCACCTGGGTTCTATGGCCCATTTGCATCTGCTAATATAGCCCCTCGTCTCCTGTTGAGCATATGTGACTGCTGAGTGCAGAATAAAAGTGTACATTACGATCACAGCTTGATTTTGTGCTACTCAAGTTCTCACGTTATTTGTGCTGCTCTTTCAAAACAAAACAAAAAAAAGGATCATCAATTGGGGGGGGGGGGGTGACATAAGCTAACAGTTGATAAAAAAAAAAAGGAACGAATACACCCTCGGCATAATGATCTAGTCGTCAAACACAATTCAGCAGTGCGACAGAACTCCAACATCGAGTCTGGCTGGTCCTAATATATACACAATAGTGGCAGCACAGTCTAGTCTGAGCGTATAAAGGGCTCTTTCTTGCCACCCTGTTCCCTAATCATGGAGCAACCTCCCATCAGAAGACCTGTTGTTCTGTCCAAGACAAGACAACGCCAAACACACCCACTTGTTACAAATAATCCCCAAACGCTCTTTTGGCACACGCATTCATCAGGCTTGCGCTTTTCACTGCGTCTGAGCCATTTCTGGCAGCGGAAAGAGAGCGAACTTGTGAGGCATCATGAGGCTGCTCCTGGATGGGATGGAGAGTGTGCCTGCCTGCGTTATACGCAGAGCTTTCCGTAAATGCATCACTGACAGCAGCAGGCCAGCCTAAAACACATAGCCGAGGGCCTCATTTACAGGTCTGCTGCTCCTCAATGTCATGACACTCTAATACGCCCTGAAGGCTCAAATGTATTTAGAGAAACAGACCAATCAACACAGCTGAGGTTCTTTTAACAGTAGCGGGAACCTAATTTTCCACTTAAGAAGCTTCCAGTGATAGAAACACAGCTCAGTCGGCATCCTATATCAGTTATCAGTTATCTGCTTACGCCAACACTTACAGAAAGTGATCTATTCAAAGTAGAGCTGCCACGTTCATTGCGGAAATATGAAGGGAGACTCAGCTCAGAGGCTGAACTGGGGATCCTAAATGGAATGCAACCATCATTAATGTCATTACTTCCACCTGTGCTTTTTTTTGTCTGCTGTGAAAAGGGTCTATTATATTCGGAGTATCACAAATATTGTACGTGCTGGCTGCATATGCTGAATACAGTCAATAGAGATCCCAATGGAACTTGCTATAGTCATAATTATGCCCAAATTTCTGTCTGTCTGCCAATACATACAACTTACAATTTTAATATATTGCGACCTCTTGTGGATTACAGACTAACTACCTGTCCAGCCCTGTCATGAGAAGAGCTACGGTTTACAAAAGGTTAATTTATAAAATACAATTTTTCATCATGACATTATGGCACAAGTTGTTATTGTAGGATGCTATAATGTCAGATTGGGCATAATGCTATCGGTCTCAGCCATTTCAAGCCGACAGTTAATAATGAATGGTTAGAAAAATGACGCAGGGTGGGCACAAACCTTCCTCTGCAGGTTAAGCAGATAATGGGTTCGCATTTGAGACACTACTCGATTAAACATGACTTCGACATTTGTGTTTCTTTACTCGAGTTTTTATTACTCAAGGTGGGTCTTTATAATAACTTGTGTGAGAGCAGAGTTGTGGGTTATGTTTTTCTGTGCGCTGTTTGCCCAGGGAAGTCTCCCTAGTGAGGTGTGGCTGTCTTTTCCTCTTCCACCTGCAGGAGCGGCAGAGGAAACTCTTCCCTGAAACCTGCTGTGCCCTTTCGCATCCTGCTTTAAGTGTCTGCCGACCATGTTGAAACATTTATTTTTTGTTTTTTTCTAACACGAGTTTCAGTGTCACTATAAACTTTTCTACCCTGCCAGACACTAAAACTTGAACTTTCTAAGTTATAACCTGGCTGTTAAAAAACGAAGCTTGTACAAATAAAAACATAAAGAACTTTACAAAGATGGGATTAATATTAAGTATTCCAGTCTAATAGTTTTGACTCTGCTTAAGTGTCGCCATCACATATTAGTCTCACAAATATAAGCAAAGACCATAGTACACTCACTGCCTTAAGAAAACAATATTACAAACACTGTGTCTATAAGGGGTGATGTAACATCTGCAGTAACTGATGTGACATGAAATCGTTGCCCAAGTTTCCTTTAGTATTCCTTCAAATGAAAACAACTCTAGAAACTATGTTTTCATCTCCATCTTCTTGGTGGTGAGCATGTCTGGAATAGGTTGACAGCTACTAATAAAGGAGCACATGTACAAACTAAATGTACAGTATTATGTACCCAGTACACGGATTAAGTAATTAAATGAAATAATTACCTAGTTTATCCAAAGACTTGGAAACAAATATGTGCCGCACTAAACTATAATTTGTTCCAAAGTTTTACACGATTCATCATCAGAATCAGTGTATTTGTTTGTTTTATGTTATACAACAACATTACTGTCCTGACAACTGAAACCAACATTACAGTAACTCAAATATTTGATACTATAACCAGCAGATGGCGACAAACCCTATGAAACAGATGCTTCGTGCAGGATAGCTCCTGATTTAAAAGAACACATACAGGGGCAACAACTGTTGTTCTGGGCTTTTTGGCAACTACTTTACAACGAGCTTACAATGACAAACAGGCAACCGTGCAGCATTTATCTTGTTTATGAACTACAGTCCGAAAGATCTCCAGCAAACATGTATCCAAAACACACATTTCTAGATTTGTGTACTTTTGTAGAGCCTTGTGGAGAAAATAAAAAGCATACATGCTTTTTGGGGCGCGGTCGTGGGAAAGGCCTGCTCCTGGTCAGGGTTTACAGTCTCGCCTCAACGCCGCGGCTCTGCAGGACAAGCCCCCTGACGTGCGTTTCCATCACGATGGAGAACATGCCTGGAGTGAAAACAGGCCAAGCGAGGAGCATGTTTGGACAGGACTAAGTGATAGCATCTACTGGGCCACTGTGGGATAATGTTTTGCTGAGTTGTTATCAAAGCTCTCATTGGGGTGTTGGAAGCCTTTTTCAGAAATGAAGTTTCTTGACACAGTACAAGGAAAATGGCGTACCTAGTTCGAGATACAGGTATATCGATACAGGTATATCTTATGGTAGAATCGACTCCTTTTGTGTGTCCATTCAACTCTAATCTTACAGAAAAGACTGACCGGGGAACAAATGGCGGACGATAACACAACAGCTGCTGTCGCCTTTAGTCAGAGAGAGAAACTCCACTTTAGAACTCCTATTAGCCAAGTCTTCCAAAGAGAGAAATAACACTCGTAAATTCTCCCTGAAGAGGAATGCCGCCTTTGCTCCAGGGTGTTGTAGCGAGGTGCTCACTGCAAGTGAAAGGCACACTTTTCTAAAAATAAAAAAATAATAAAAAATTTTAAAAAATAAGAAAATGAATAAAATAATATTACGGCCTTTATTTTAGTGGCATCTTGGATTTGCAGCCCCCTTGCTCTTTAAATGGGGAGTTGGTTCTGACGTACATGCATTCATTTCCTATTCACACATAGTAACACTGTTTGAATGTGCACAACATGCATTGTTCAAGTTTTCCTAGACAGAACAAAAGAAAAGCCCATATACTAATGCTTGTGCACATGTAACATTACACTCAGTACAATTCAACACTTGCCATTGCCATATTAATTCTAAAGGAGATGTATAATTCAACTTACCAACACCTCCAATGTCCAAACATGTTAAGACCATTGTTCCCTTATCACAATGTGTAGCCACCAGGGGATTCTTCTGTTGCCACTAAAAAGAATTTCAACTTTTTTTCCAATGAGAAATATGTTCAGAGTTTTGATCATTTTAACAGCTTTAAATTTTTGTGTATATATACTGTATATATGTATATTTAACCTATAATGCAGTTACAGCTGTTCATTTTCAGCACAACGCCTAGTAAGTTTTCCAGCACTCTACATTATTTTTAGAGTTCTAGAAAAAGGCAGCAGTCAACATTGCTGTGTGTATTCATGCATGCATACACATAGACAATATGGCAGTGTCCACTCCTTGCTTTGCCATCTGGTGAGTTTAGACCATAAAGAAAACACTAACATACACCTGAAAAGATCTGCCAATTTCTCTCGTACACGGGGAGGAAGCGAGAAGGAAATAGTAGTACAGCTGGCAACAACCTGGAACACAAGGACCGTGGAATTAAAGCTTTATCTCTGGATTACAACTAAATATAGACACTTGGGTTAAATCCAGCGCAAAGTCCATGCCATGTACGTCCTCTGTTTGTTTCTATGTATTGCGTAATGTCGTGTATCAGCTTGGTATTAAATTGAGCTTGATGCAACAGGGGATGTTCGTAGGTATTTCAGAGTGTAAAGAGTAAATAACTCAGTGTGTGTGCTTGCATGTCTGTGACGTCTGCACTTATCTGTGTCAAGATTACTGAGATTCCTCACCCCACCCACGGAAAAGAAAATTCAGCTCCATGTAAAGCTTCTGGGTGACTACTCGAGTCTTGAATTCACATAGGTTTTTTACCTAGAATTTCCACAACCATGTGCAAAAGACCGTCCAGCCTGGAAACAGCAACTCCATCAAATGCGTGTGTATAAATCTACATTTGTATAAATGTAAGTGTATATGCAACAACTCCAAAACCTTGAGCACTGGGTACTTAGTTCATTATATGATTAGGTGACAGGATTGAGTCGCTGTACAAGTAAATACCTTTGAAAGCAGGTAGTTTTTGCAGCTCCCTGTTGTTGCTCAAGCTGAAGCGAGAGGAGCTCTGCCTCTTGTCCTTTTTGACAGGTGTCTGGGAACCTGGCTGTTTCCCCTTTAGCAGCTGAGTGGTGGGAGGAACACTATTGCTAGCCTTCCTGTTAGAGCTCTGCTGAAACGAGAGGAAAAAGCCACATTAGTGACATGGATGTACAGCAAGACAATGCGGTGCACAGGGTGTGAAAGAGCGAGCAAGTACGTCATTAGGAATCGGATAAAACTGTGTGCAAGTAGCCACTTGTACAGATACACTTTACCCAATGTACAGATATATATATATAAATAACAGTACATTTGAGACTCTTCAAGTTCACATGGAAAATCCAGCCTACCATGGTTTTCCTATCAACTCATCAAGCCACCCAGTTGCGTCTCAGACAACTTTAAAAAAAAAAAATACCTAGACAAGTTTGTAGGACTGGATATAATCATGACGTGGGATCAACTGAATGTGGCAGGTTTCTGAACTGGTCCCACCTGCCTGCTGGAATCCATTTCATCAACACACACCTGACAGCACAAAGCTTACTTACTACCAGATGCAGCTATTGAGCTGTGTCAGCCTGAGTGACAGGGGAATTATTAAATTCATTTAAGATGCAACTAAACATGGCCACATTTCTGCAGCACTACAAGACAGGAGCTTAGGAGCTGGGCCACGAGCAAGCTGTCTAGTAAAGTGGGAAATAAAGCCAAGCTGGCCACTATTATGACCTAGATCACATGTTCATGGAATACAAAGATAGAATTTAACTCTTCTACTTGTACATTTATTAAGTCATCTATGATTTACTAATTTTATACTTTGAATGTACCTCCTCAGCCCTCACGGATATGCTTGTTACCAAGATAGCAAATGTATATATTATAAATACAGCCTTCTGTCTCAAACACTTACGGTTACCAAGCACACGGGACAAAAGGAAGGCCGGGGGGTAACGACAACAGCTTGCAGTCCAGCGATTTCAATTTGACACAAGGTTGGTGTAGTAGTAGATCTGCTACATGGCTGCTGACACACAACCGCAATGCTGCTTGTTGCTATCGCTTGCTATTATCCAGCAAGAGGCAGCAAGGAGGCTGAAACCACAAAAAGATGAAGTCAGAAGGTCCACAGTGGAGGATCATAGATCTTAAATCTTCATAACTAATTGCCAGTAAGACAAAGAGTAAAAAACATAGGTTTTGGGCAATACAGTGACATTTAAACTAAAGACATAAACTGCTTTGTCTTAAATGGGTTTCAAAATAGGGAGCAGATAACGTTTTTAAGCCTCACAACTGACACGTACGAACTGGGCCATCTATTATAGCAGCCGTTAAAGTACAAACAGGCGGTAAACGGCCATAACAATATGAATATTTTAATGTCTAATAAAGAGAAGGACAACCTTTGGCTTTTCAAACCATACAAACTGATGCCAGCTGTCATACCAGCCCTGAAATGTGTGCATCAAGATATATGACTTCCTGTAAAAAGATAAGCCTTTGAAGAATGCAGGACGCTCTTTCCATAAAGGTTCAGGGATGTTTAGACATGGTGATTGCAGAGGTCATGAAAGAAGCTTGACTTAAAGCGGTTAAATCAATTTGTTGAATTTGGTAACATGTGCATTTTCTCATGAGAATAGTGTTTGAATCCATACTGTGCACCTGGACCCACTGAATGCCCTCATAATATTTTCCAAATACTTTACAAGACCATGCAGTGCAATAACGTGACATAATGATTCACACCAGATGCCTATGCTATTATAGGACAAACACACTGTTTAACCGTTTGTAATGTGGGTGTAATGCCCCCCATTGGCCTTTCCAGATGAGTTGCAATCCTCATGTAAACAAAAAAGCCAATGGCTACAGCTTGGTGCATTAGCTTTTGATACAAGTGGTTTCTGGCAATCTACTGACAGATTCCAGCCTTAGGATACTCGCAACAACCTGTTTTTGACAAGTTTATGACCAAGGTGTGGATTCACTTCAGTGGCCATTTCATTTTGGTGATCCCGTTTTGCAAGTCCAAGTTGGTCGCATTCTTTCCGAGACTATTCTCCTTGCAACATTACATATTGATTTCTTTTGTAACCAATGGACATGAAAGTATGACAAGAGCTATTAAGTCTCCTTGGAACTACATTGATTGAATTATAATATGCTAAACGTCTCATAACAATGAAACAATTGGATCCCACTAGGTGAGACATACTGCTTTCTGGAACTTAGTGACTTGCTTATCCAGCTGCCTTTATAATTCTGATTAGCTTAGTACAAAGCTCAAGTCATTTCGTCTGTCCCCTGAATTATGGGTGGGTAGTAAAGTAGCATGCCTTTTTACAATACTTCCTTCAATCATATTTTATTGAATGTATTCAATATCAACATTTTAACTGCATATTGCAAAATATGAGTTATTGTACACGGCATGGCAGCAGTATTAGAAAAGGGTTTGGAAATTACAGGATGGCGGCTTGTGGTTTTTAAAGCATAATATGACAAGTAAACAGTCCAAATAGTGGAGAAACCTTGGTGAACTGTGGTGGCTGGTGCTCTAAACTGATGTCACACACAAGCAATTTAGCACCAGGTTATCAACAAACAGCAGCATGAGTCACGAGAGGGGCAACCATGACCCAGGTACAACCCAGTCCTGTCAGTGAATGCTCTATTCAGCAACAGAAGCCAACCAAAGATCCACAGCACATCGTGTCTATACGAGATTCTGATTTAGAGGAGTTCAAAGGTTTAGACAATTCCCACTGATGGGATGCATTGCACCACTGGCACCTCAAGCAAGCCAGTACATCAAATGCCTAAACCTGCGATTCCTCTCTCACTACACTAGCATATCTCACCATGGACTTAACTTGACTCACATTCATTAGTATTTGAGCAAAGCTTGATTACTGTTATATCACAAAAATTGGAAAAGCTGCGATCAAAGGGTCAAAAACCCCACTCTGCTTGTTACACTACAAAACTGCAAGAAGAACTGATGCCACTTAAAACGGTCCAAAACAATCATGAGCCCTCAATCAAGCAAGCTTTTCTTCTCCAGCTCCCCAGCAAGTTTTCTGTCCTCTGCCTGCTTTACTACAGGACAGGTGTACAACAGCCCTAACAGAAGGAAGGGTCCACTCAGGGTTTGCTGTTTGGGTAAGTGGAAAACTGTATAGTACCGGGGTTGGATACGGTTACAAGGACACTACAGCCTAAAACGTTGCCAGAGTTGTATCAACGTCACGCTGACTGTTTCACTGAAAATATAAGCTCTATAAATAGCGGGGACTGATGTGACCGATTGCATTTTTTTGTATTTATTTATTACTGATTTGAGGGCATGTTCTTTATGGAGCGATAGGAGTGCCACGACACAGTCACCTATGCCATAGCATCGCATTAAGCATCCTGAGATCGCCATCGCAACCAGTGAGGCTCTGGAATACAGGAATATCCCCAGTTAATTCAACACCAGAACACACATCGCTCACATTAGATACAGACCGCTGTCCCTCGTTTTACGGCGGTTAGCATCCAGCACTTGTGTCATATCCATTTCCTGTTGTCCGTGCTAAAAAGCTCCTGCCAAAGCAGGATTCATGTATGCATGAACTGATTACTCAGCCTGGGCATGAAGGCCCGCCCAAAACCTTTTGATTGACAGCTTGGCTCTATAAAGGAAAAGCAAAAGCAATGTGGAAATAGCAAAAGGGATAAGAATTATATTATTATATCAATTATATCATTATATATATATATATATATTTATTCTTTTATGTATTTCTCTTTATATTGCCACATTTATCGCCTGATTCTTTTACATATTTATTCTGTATTGTGGCACTCCTATCGCTCCATAGGTCTTACCCCATCTGAGCATCTTTGCGCACAGATTATCCCCACAACCACTGACACTGTAGGGTTTAACTTGTCTATTCATTCTGTCACTGACGATGCATGTGCAGTGACAATGTAAAGTCAGTGTCATCCTGAGACACCAGGGAGTGTTTCTGCGGGTGAGCCTACCTCATGTTCTGAATTCTCTTGTCCTCCTCCACTCTTGCCCACTTTGCCAGACTTAGAGGACTCCTGGAATGGAAAAAATAAATAAATAAATAAAGTTTGACGTGTTTTAAGTCAACTTGACATTTCCGGATAAGTAGGTTGACAACACTCAGTGAGCGGTCCATCAATTAATGCCTCCATGTGAAAGCCGTGGCTAAATATAGCAATGCCTGTCAGCGCCCGCCCAGTCTCACACTCCTGTTTGAATCCATTAGTCTGCTGCTAGCTAGCAGAGAGTCAATAGCATTTACAAGAGCCCGGCTTTCAGCTTACAAAACACACAAAGCGCATCAATGTGTACTTAAACACACACACATATATACACACACACACACTGCCTGGGAAAGCATGTGCATTAAAAGTATACTAACCTCTCTCACTTCTGGAAAAACCCGGCGCTTTATTTAAACACGGCTGCGAAACGCACCAGGTGCTAACATATTGGCAGGGTAGCTAGCTGCTGGTAATTGCTGGCTGGCTAATGTTAACGTGATGGGACGCGGCGCTGTCAGCCAGATGTCTTGTTATGAGGCCGGCTGGTCAATAAATAATGCGAAAACTTTATTTCCAAGCGCCTTAAGTTCCTGGCAATTCTCACACTCACCTTGTCTTTTTTCGTTTTATTCGGCATTGTACAACCGTAGCCGCCCTTGCTCCCCTCTCGGATACTCCACAATCAAAAACCTTGACAACTCTCAGGGCACCACACTGCAAGGCGGTGCAGCCGGTCCTCGCCCTGTGATTGGCTGCTGTCTGTCAGCTGACGACAGCCTCGGGTACTGCGAGGGAGTGGGGGGCGCTCCCTGCCGGTGACAGGCAGGCTATTGCAACACATGAGCCTCTCAGGCATCGGTCACGTTCTGGCTGGCAGTAAAACCATGCTGGGCTCGCCCTTTATCTTCTCTGCTTGTCCCATTCAGATCCTATCCCATATTTGCAATCATTCTTTTGTTCGTTCACTCACTCAAACTATAACTCCAAAATGGAAACAAAATGAATGTAGTACATAGGATTAATAACGCTTGAGTATAAACATTTTTTCTAACCCAGGCTTCTTATATGTAAATGTTTGCTGGGTATTCCTGGTCTTCTACAGATTTCTTAGATTTTGTATTGTTGGACTTCACAAAATATTTTACAATGAATATATCCACCCGGGCATTAGGAAATTGCAATGAGCATTTTCCATAATATTTCAACATTTTTTAGACCTTATTTTCTGTGCACATTGTGACTTTCATATTAAATCCCTGCACTTCCCTTTCTCATTACTGAGTGTGTTCTTTTCTGTTACTGAATATCTCTCACATTCTACTAAAGCATGTTTGGAATATCAACTGTATTGTGGCAGTAGTTCACATAATTCTTTTTTACCCAACTTCTTACCCTCTAGCTAGTAAATATCCCTGCGCTGCACATTTTTCTAGAATATAGTATAGTATAGTTTTCTTTGAATACAGCAGCTTAAGTGTTGCATTGCCATCTACTGGAATTTTACTGTCACTTGCAATGTTTTATTTTCCCACTGAATTGTATTCATCAAATGCAATTTTTCATTAATGTCCAATTTTCTTTTTGTCTCTGTCAATAGGTTAACATTGCCCCACCCCATAATAGGCCTTTTTCAGACATTTTGTCTTATGTCAGAGTAGAGAATGAGCACAGGTGTAACTAATGAGATGAATTATGTCTGAATTCTTCTATTGTGCATGCTGACTCGCTGTCACAGTGTTATGGATTACTGTGACGCTTCAGTAGAAGGGAGCCATTGTTAAGGTTATTAGTAAGACTTGTGCTTTTCCTACTATGACAAAGCCAAAATGTCTGCTGTGAAAAGGGCTTATCTGTAGGGCAAGGGCGAGTCATGATGGTCACCCTTAGTTGTAATTCATTTTCAGCCTCAGTACTACTGCCGTTCTTGTGTTACCCCATCGCAGATTACTGTCAATCCTATTAGAATGATCTAGTGGGTGACTGCGAGGCTTTGTCCTTGAAGGTTTATCTTCTGATTCAGTTTTGTGCCTCGTCTTGAAGGCTACAATGAAATGTCCATGTCACAGTCTAAGAATTGCAGCAGTAACATTTGTTACTCAACCACCACGGATACCCTTGAATGCGTCTTTGCACTCCTGTCCTAGGCTGGCCGTTTGTGGAGTCAACCAAGTGTCTCCATCTTGTTCATTTGACCTCACAGCGTAAGGACACACAAATATATCTATTTTGGTTTCCCCTTATTTTTATTTCTTCCACCCATGTTGACTCAGTTTCACAAAGATGTAACTTCTCCTCAAATAGAAATACTGTACTGTATTCTACACACATTTTCTATTGTCTTGTGACAATTAACTACACTTAAGCAACAATGCAAAGGTAACTCATCTGCAACTTATCAGAATCAGTGAGGATGAACAAAACATGACGTGTCAACATGTTAAATCTTTATTTAAGGGTCCCACCCGTTTCAAATAACCGTATCAATTTTGATATATTTACAGTTCAAGTAAGAACACATACTGAAGAACGTTGGAATGTCAATAAATACAAAAAAGATCAAATTCAAAATACAAAAACATGACAACTTTAAAAGTAAAAGTTCTAAAAGAAATTAATCTGAACTGCATATGGTCAAGGGAAATAAAGTTAACTGGGTCAACAGGATAACAGGATAATTTACAACATTGAACTTTAAATCTTATATATCATTTAATCTGAAAGCTAGCAGGCAATAGAAACAGGCCTAGTCCACCTCCTCCATCCTGGATGTGTCGTCACCGTCCCCTTCAAGAGGGGGCATGTCCTCAACGGGCGCAGAGGTGGCTTCATCTGGTGTTAGCTCATCTTCATCAATACCTAAAAGAAGAAGGAAGCAAATTGAGTCCATGAAGCCATGTAATTGTTTATTTGTAATAATTTTATTGGCAAACGTGTCATGCAGCAAAAGCATGTTGCTGCAAAAATGTGTAGCGCGCACGCACGCGCGCACACACGAAAGCTTTACAACGTGTAGATAACACAGATACTCACCAAGTCCCAGCTTGATCATCCTGTAGATGCGGTTGGAGTGGGTCTGGGGGTCATCCAAGGTGAAGCCTGAAGAGAGCAGGGCAGTCTCAAAGAGCAGGATGACCAGGTCCTTCACAGACTTGTCATTCTTGTCAACTTCTGCCTTTTGCCTCAGTGTCTCCACGATGGGGTGGTCAGGATTGATCTCAAGGTGCTTCTTAGCAGCCATGTATCCCATGGTGGAGTTGTCCCTCAGAGCCTGGGCCTTCATGATCCTCTCCATGTTGGCCGTCCAGCCGTAAGTGCTAGTCACGATGCAGCAGGGAGAAGAGACCAGTCGGATGGAGACTGTGACCTGTTAATAAATTAATAATGAATGAATTAATACCATTATCCCTCATATTTGTGGATTTTACACAATATAAAGTTTTACAACACCTCATGGTGGTTTTAGTGCTTTGATTGGAGTTGATTAATCTGCTCACCTTCTCCACCTTCTTCTCCAAGATGTCCTTCATGATCTTGCACAGGTTCTCGAACTGAGCCTTCTTCTCTTCCTGCTGCTTCTTCTCTTCTTCATCCTCAGGCAGCTCCAGGCCTTCCTTGGTCACGGAAACCAGGTTCTTGCCCTCAAACTCCTTCAACTGCTGCACACAGTACTCGTCGATGGGCTCGATCATGTAAATAACCTCCAGGCCGGCTTTGCGAAGGCGCTCCACGAAGGCAGAGTTAACCACCTGGTCTTTGGTCTCGCCTGAAATACAGACATGGCAATACTGTCAAATGTTGATTGTACATTATGTACATTATGATCATTATACATGTAAAATCACATTAACTCACTTCACCTAATCTTAAAATGCTTTTTAAGGATTATCCTCACCAGTGATGTAGTAGATGTGTTTCTGGCTGTCCTTCATGCGAGTAACATAGTCCTTCAGGGAAACCATTTCATCTCCAGAAGCTGAGGTGTAGTAACGCAGCAGCTCAGACAGCTTCTTCCTGTTCTGAGAGTCTTCATGGATGCCAAGCTAAAAGAAAAGTAAAACTAAATGTCAGTAAGATGCAGGTGAAAACACAGTTGCATTAGCAAACATCAATTCAACTGACATTTAATTCTGCAACATCATCCCTTTATTAACTATACCAGTATCAAACACTGTAAAAACACTATAAAGTGTAACCATTGACAACCAGAGTGCCTCCATTTAAACAGAAGATGGCAGTAAGGAGCTACAGACTCGGAGCAGCTTTACACATTGGACAATATGGCTTAAAGGATCAGACAGATGGTCAGAGTGACAAACGGTAACCATTAACTAAAATTCCAATGGTTCTTGTTAAGATTTGCACTTGAGAAAAAGGTAAGCTCCACCCTGCTCAAATTCAGATAACATGTCTTGATTTGTGAGGACATTAACATAGCATCAACCCAAGGTTTTAACACAAGGTGGCTGCCAAAAGTGTGAATGTGACAGGATTAGGAAAACTGGCAGCCTGCACAGTGCAAGGTGAGGACACCAACCTTGATGTTTTTGGAGAACTGCTCATAGTACTTTTTGTAGTTGTCTTTGTCCTCAGCGAGTTCAGTGAAGAGTTCTAGACACTTCTTGACCAGGTTCTTGCGGATGACCTTCAGGATCTTGCTCTGCTGCAGCATCTCTCTGGAGATGTTCAGGGGCAGATCCTCAGAGTCCACCACACCCTTGATGAAATCTGATATGGTGGATAAAGACAACCTGGGTCAGCAAAATATTAAAATTCCTAAGATGGTACAATATGATCATTTAATTTCTGAACAAATGTTATGAACTAGTAATTCCAAATTTGGGTTAATACTCACTGAGGTACTCTGGAATCAGCTCATCGCAGTTGTCCATGATGAAGACCCTGCGCACGTACAGCTTGATGTTGTTCTTCTTCTTCTTGTTCTCAAAGAGGTCGAAGGGAGCGCGTCGTGGCACAAACAGCAGGGCGCGGAATTCCAGCTGGCCCTCTACCGAAAAGTGCTGTGAAAAAAAGAGTTACAGGGTCAGTTTTCAAAGTTGATAATATCACTTGTATTTAAATATGCCCAATATGGACAACTTGCACATTTCCAAGTTATAAGAAAATCATTAATAGACCTACCTTGACAGCCAGGTGGTCCTCCCAATCATTGGTAAGACTCTTGTAGAACTCTCCATACTCCTCATTAGTGATGTCATCTGGGTTACGGGTCCACAGGGGTTTGGTCTTGTTCAGCTCTTCCTGGTCAATGTACTTCTCCTTGATCTTCTTCTTCTTCTTCTTCTTGTCACACGGCTTGTCGTGGTCGTGCTCCTCATCTGACCCAACATCCTCAATCTCTGGCTTGTCCTCGTCCTTCTCCTCCTCCTCCTCCTCCTGGACTTTCTCCTCCTCCTCCGCCTCGTCGTCACTAACCTCCTTGTCACGCTCTTTCTCCACCTGGATAGAAACACAACTCAGTGACCAGCCATGATTTTTGGATGACTGTGTAAAGCCGGGCCAACTGATATGAATCAATTTTGCAATGTGGACAATTTAAATGTGCGCTTACAAAGAGTGTGATAGGATAGCCAATGAACTGTGAGTGCTTTTTCACAATCTCTTTGACTCTTCGCTCCTCGAGATATTCTGTCTGGTCTTCTTTCAAGTGCAGGATCACCTTGGTGCCACGCCCCATGGGCTCAGCTGTAAGGGGGGGGGAAAGATGGGTCAAATGTTACAGACAACAGATAACCCTGGCACCTCCTACAGGTACCCCTTTACCAATAAAACTAAATTGTTAAATAGCAGCAAAACAATGGCATTGACATTACTTACAGCTGTCCACTTTAACTGTGAATGAGCCCCCAGCAGAGGATTCCCAGGCATACTGCTCGTCATCATTGTGCTTGGTTATGACTATCACCTTCTCAGCCACCAGGTAGGCGGAGTAGAAACCCACACCAAACTGCCCGATCATGGAGATGTCGGCTCCAGCCTGCAGAGCCTCCATGAAGGCCTTGGTGCCAGACTTGGCGATGGTGCCCAGATTGTTGATCAGGTCAGCTTTAGTCATGCCGATACCTGTGTCAATCAGGGTCAGGGTTCGTTCCTCTTTGTTGGGAATTACTTCGATTTTGAGGTCCTTGCCACTCTCTAGCTTGGAAGGGTCAGTGAGACTCTCATAACGGATTTTGTCCAGGGCCTGGAGGGGGGGGGAATCCATTAATGAAAGGTTTTGACAGAAATGTATATGATTTCCTTTTAAATTATTCAGTATTTGTCCTTTTTAATTTCTTGATTATCAATATAAACAATAACTCCCTTAAAACAAGCTCAATAAACATTAAGTAAACAGCTTTAGACTAATACTCTGACAAACATACATCTGAGGAGTTGGAGATAAGCTCCCTAAGGAAGATCTCTTTGTTGGAATAGAAAGTGTTGATGATCAGGGACATCAGCTGAGCAATCTCAGCCTGGAATGCAAAGGTCTCAGCCTCCTCCTCCATTGGTTGGTCGTGTAATTCAGGCATCTAAGCAGAAAAGACAATAAACATTGGTGTTTAGGACATGTATATATCATGGATTACACATGCATGCACACACAATAAATGTTATGGCTCACCAACTGGCATCATCTGCATTCCTAAGGCAAGCCTACGCAATTTGTTGAATAACTCATTGAAGGCGCAATAATGTTGGATGCTTTTGTACGACTAAAGTCTGATCAAAAGACATTACCAGAATAAAAGTATATATTTTGCAGTTCATTTAAATTGAGAACTCGGTTCTTTGAAAACATATGGTACATATAATTATCTCAGTCTCTTAGTTTGGAATTGGGATGTTTGTGGCGAAGACAATGTAGATCCAGAATTGGGATAGAACTTGGTGGCCATCTTATTTGGTGGCCACAAACTAACCTTTTCTGGCCCACAGGGCCATGGTTAATGTAATGCTCCACCTGCCTATAATCCATCTTTGACAAATCAGACAAAATCCACCCGCTTCTGTCCTTCCACAAGTTACATAATATACGTACATTATATTATCTGCAAATACAATAAAAAGCATATGTGGACAGTTTGGAAAATGTATTGTACTCAGCAATTTTAATTACTCATTATTATAGTTTATAATTTCCATTTCAGCCCTCAAATGTAGATAAATAATGACAGTTTAATGACATGCCATGTTTTATTCTCCTACTGCATTCAACATGATCGCTTGTTGGTTTATCACAGAAAAGCACGTGGCTGGAATTACATATCATCGGCGTGAGCATCAGCACAAATGGCTCCACCTGCCGGTTTCCCAGGCGACAACAGGTTTCTAGAAGGTACCAAGAGGAGAGCAGAACTCTCTAGCAGCTTCCACGGGATTCGAAAGCTCCTCCTCTTAACAGTCAGAACCGAGGAGGTTCTGTGGATGACGCCCCTGTACCTCGCCGAACTTGTACCGAATCACTGTGACGGCAGTGGATGGCATCGACGCTAAAGACAAATAAATACATCTCTCCGCTCGGGAATTCCGATTCGGATTCATTAAACTGTGCGCATACTTAACGATAATCCCTGCCTGACAAGTGCACCGCGAATGCACCATGTGTCCGCTGTCACCTAATGTGAGTGAACCAAGACAGTGTTGGAAAAAGTTTTGACATGAGCAAATAACGCTGCTATGGCAGGGAAATCACGCTGCCGCAGCCGGTACAAGCCTTCATGTGGAAATGTCATAAAACAGCACGCCTATTGTTATTATACGGGCATAAACTGATTGTAACGCGATGTACACGAACTACATTTTATGCCTCCTCCACTTAAAAGCATCGCCATTTGCACGCAGGCAGGTCAGAATACAGACAAAGTGTGAAATATTATATTTTATATTTTATCAGTTGGCATCACGTTGTCACTATATTAAAAACATTTAATTGATTTACCTTGGTCCTCAGCGTATCGAAATCTCCGGCGTGAAGTCTGTGGAGGTCGTTTCTGCAGGGCAGCCGTGTGCTTTAATACCCTGCCGAGTATTCGAGAAATCCCGACCTGAGCTCCCAGAACCATCTGGAATCTTCCTTGCGATTGCTCGGTGGTGGGCGCTGACAGGCCCGGTGGACTGTCAATCATGATTTGTACATACGCCTCTCTGTGCATTCTTGGCTGGAGGAGGCGGGACTAATATGGAGCGATATTACTCTTTTTAATCAAGAGGTTTGAGAACATAGTGTATTAATCATGTTAGTGACTCAGTTCTTCAGTTCCTGTTCAGTAACATGTACTACTCTTATTTTGAGTCAGTCGTTCATTTTACATATACATATTTTACATATATATATATATATATATATATATGGGAAAGGGTTTATTTTGTTGTATATGATGTCCACTTTGGTAATTTGTATATTGGTACATATGTAAATGATTTGTGTGGAACTTTAACCAGGTCACAATTAACCAAATTGATTAATATAATATTAAGAATTAATATTAAGAAGAATTAGCATACTCTTGATTAAAGATAGTAAAATCGCTCCATAAACTAAGGAGGGGAGGCTGAGCCGGGTGAGAGGCGTAGAAACTGGAATGAACCATGCAGTGTTCACTGAAAATTCCAGAACATCGAGGAAATAAAAACAACTGATGCAGTTCATACAAGTTTCTTCACCTGTCTTATGAGTATCTCCTTTCAACCACTAGCTTGAAGGAACTGAACAAAGAGATGAAATTCAGTAAGCGAGATTGTCGGTCTTATTTCTAAATACATTTTATTACAAATTTGAATGCATTTTATAGAAAATGTAATAGTTACAAAAAGAGACATAAGCCAAAATCCCAGTGACTTTATATTACTCTTAATGGTTGCCAGTAATTTTATATAAGAAACTGATAATGGCATTGACTAAGCCACACTGTGGCCTCATGAACTCCATTAATTAACTTGTACTGATTAGCTAATACTGTTTAAGAGATTAAAGTTGTGTTAGAATGAAATGTATATTTGATGTGGCAATATAACTTACAAAAAAGAAAAATTAAGAAAGCAGGAATGAGACTTTTAAGTATTTTAGTCAACTTCCTCCATTCTTGATGTGTCATCTCCTTCCAAAACTGGCATATCTTCATCAGCAGGCTGTATGAGGTCCTCAACTGTCGAATCATCATCATCAATGCCTGTGAATGAGAGTGCAATCATTAGCAACCAACGCCAATTATTACTGTAGCCTATAATAACCAGACTGATTCCTGTACGGCCTATAATGTCAGTAGTCAGGGAGAAAAATATGTACCGAGACCCAGCTTGATCATTCTGTAGATGCGGTTGGCATGTGTCTGTGGGTCCTCCAGTGTGAATCCTGAAGACAGCAGGGAGGTCTCGAACAGGAGAATGACCAGGTCCTTCACAGCCTTATCGTTCTTGTCCGCCTCTGCCTTTTGCCTCAGTGTCTCCACGATGGGGTGGTCAGGGTTGATCTCAAGGTGCTTCTTAGCTGTCATGTAGCCCATGGTGGAGTTATCTCTCAGGGCCTGAGACTTCATGATCCTCTCCATGTTAGCTGTCCAGCCGTAGGTGCTGGTGACAATGCAGCATGGGGAAGCCACTAAGCGGTTGGAGACTACAACCTGTCAAAAATGTTATAGTCAAGAACAAACCAATCTGACCATACTATATAAGCATAATAGTAAGAGAACATTAAAATAGATGAGTGCCATTTCCATTACCTTTTCAATCTTCTTGTCGAGGATGTCCTTCATGATCTTGCAAAGGTTTTCAAATTTATTTTTGAGCTCCTCCTGCTTCTTCTTCTCGTCCTCATCCTCAGGCAGCTCCAGGCCTTCCTTGGTCACTGAAACCAGGTTCTTGCCATCATACTCCTTCAGCTGCTGCACACAGTACTCATCGATGGGCTCGATCATGTAAATAACCTCTAGGCCGGCTTTGCGAAGGCGCTCCACGAAGGCAGAGTTAGCCACCTGGTCTTTGGTCTCTCCTGTGAAAGTTAATGCAAATTAATTTAATCAATATGCTCATTACTAAATCACAGCAAAAGTAGAAAGGAAAATAATGGAAATGGAGCTGAACAGCTAACCTGTAATGTAGTAGATGTGTTTCTGGTTGTCCTTCATGCGTGAAACATAGTCCTTCAGGGAAACCACATCATCTCCAGAAGCTGAGGTGTAGTAGCGCAGCATCTCAGACAGCTTCTTCCTGTTCTGAGAGTCTTCATGGATGCCAAGCTAAAACAGGAAATTATGTGTTGCTAATACTGAAAATTAAACTTTAGAAATTCAAATGTTCTATCTGAAGGGTTAGCATTAAAGGAATAAATTCAGATGGATCAACCTACCTTGATGTTCTTTGAGAACTGCTCATAGTACTTTTTGTAGTTGTCCTTGTCCTCAGAGAGTTCGGTGAAGAGTTCCAGACACTTCTTGACCAGGTTCTTGCGGATGACCTTCAGGATCTTGCTCTGCTGCAGCATCTCTCTGGAGATGTTCAGGGGCAGATCCTCTGAGTCCACCACACCCTTGATGAAATCTGAATAGAGAAGATAAAGACTTCTTAGCCTTCCAATCTTTCATTTTTTAAAGCTGAAAACACAATAATCCTACAAATAATTAGGACTTATGAGAGCTATGATAGTTCTGAGGATGTTAATATCTTAGATCACTCTAAGAATGTGTATGTGAATAATGAGTAATAATGTTACTTACTGAGGTACTCTGGAATCAGCTCATCACAGTTGTCCATGATGAAAACCCTGCGAACGTACAGCTTGATGTTGTTCTTCTTTTTCTTGTTTTCAAAGAGGTCGAATGCAGCCCTTCTGGGTACGAAGAGCAAGGCACGGAACTCCAGCTGACCCTCCACTGAGAAATGCTACAGAGACAAGAAGTATGGATTTATCAGCTTAAAAGGTTTTCGCTAGAAGGTAGTTTTTGTGGCACTTTTTCGCATGTTTATTGTCAGTAGACTTAGCTTACCTTGACAGCCAGGTGGTCCTCCCAGTCATTGGTGAGACTCTTGTAGAACTCTCCATACTCTTCATTGGTGATGTCATCAGGGTTACGGGTCCAGATTGGCTTGGTCTTGTTCAGCTCCTGAGCATCAATGTACTTTTCCTTGACCTTCTTCTTCCTCTTGTTCTTGCCATCCTTTGTGTCCTCATCCTCATCGGAGCCCACATCCTCAATCTTAGGTTTGTCCTTGTTCTCAGCAGCGTCTTGCTCAACTTCCTCTACCTTCTCTCCCTCTTCAAGGTCAATTTCCTTCTCCCTTGTCTTCTCCACCTTGTATATGAAAAGAGTAATGGTTTAGGAATGTTTGATTAAGCGGGCAATACCATTGGTTGTTAGGTATTAAGATGGCTAATTTTTATCGTTACTGGAGTTTAGGACTTACATAAAGTGTAATAGGGTAGCCAATGAACTGCGAGTGCTTCTTCACTACTTCCTTGATGCGTTTCTCCTCACAGTACTCAGTCTGATCTTCTTTGAGGTGAAGGATCACTTTTGTGCCTCTGCCAATGGACTCTCCTAAAAGCAGCAATAAAATCAATGATGAGAACAGTGCCTGGTAAGGAGTCAAATTATATTAATCATGCAAATTGGATGTAATAATAGAGTATTATATCAGTGAGGGAAATAAAACTTACCAGTGTCAGGTTTGACTGTGAATGAGCCTCCAGCTGCAGATTGCCACACATACTGCTCGTCATCATTGTGCTTGGTTATGACTGTCACCTTGTCAGCCACCAGGTAGGCGGAGTAGAAACCCACACCAAACTGTCCGATCATGGAGATGTCGGCCCCAGCCTGCAGAGCCTCCATGAAGGCCTTGGTGCCAGACTTGGCGATGGTGCCCAGATTGTTGATCAGGTCAGCCTTGGTCATGCCGATACCTGTGTCAATCAGGGTCAGGGTTCGAGCGTGCAGGTCGGGCCTGACTTCAATCTTCATCTCCTTGCACGATTCGAGCCTGCTGGGGTCTGTCAAGCTTTCATATCTGATTTTGTCCAAGGCCTGTCAAGAAGGGAAACGTTTGTTACAATAGTGATGTTTGCATACATGTAAGGGCTGCTTACATTTGAATACAAAGGTGACACATGGTGATAAAGAGTTAATTTCACTTACATCTGAGGAGTTGGAGATGAGCTCTCTAAGGAAGATCTCCTTGTTTGAGTAGAAGGTGTTGATAATAAGGGACATAAGCTGAGCAATCTCAGCCTGGAAAGCAAAGGTCTCCACTTCCTCCTCCATAACATGTCCAGCTTTCTCAGGCATCTAAAGGAAAGCGCATATTACATTATAAAATCTTATCCTGGATTCATAATTATGCTTCTCCTGCTTTAATATACACATTTTCCTCTAAAAGTAACATTTTAATATATGAGTTAAATATCTTGGAAATAATTTCCTGCTGTTATATTTGAAATCTCTTTCTCCCACTCGTTAAAGACAGCCTCATGGGTTGAGCAGGGTCACTACTGCTGATGGTGGATGAACACATGTTCCTTCTGTCAATCAAGGACTTGCCATTTGGAAAATGGGTGGAGTTCCAATGCTTTCCCCAACCCCCAAAGGCTTCACCATGTGTCATTCAACACCTTTATGTTAAAGGTAGGAATAGATGGAAGAAAAACTAAATCTGTTTTATTTTTTTGTTTGCTATAGAGCAGTAATGATCTATTATGTTATTTTCATGGGTGAGGCATTTGTATTGAGAACAAAATCATCCTGCCTCATAGTAACATTTCTTCAGGTCCTTATCCATAAACATTTATGAATAAAGTGGGCCATACAAAGGTTGGCATCTATGTGATTCCACTGCGTTCAAACACTGCCCCTGCTCCTGGAATGTGAAACTGCTGTATCTGCTCTTTGTGCCAACCAGTTGTCCTGCTCATCCGCCATTGCTCTCACACTTAGGGTCACCCTGTTTGCCATGTGCTCCTTGCATGGTACAGTCTCACTAGGATACTAACAGTAAAGAGGCTATTCTGTCACCCTACCAATAACTGATATTACACATCTAAATTAAGTGTACTTTAATTCATAATTGTGCAATCAGTTATCAGTTATTTGTTTCATGGTTATGTATTCTAATTTAGCAAGTATTCTTGTATTCTGTTCCTACCATTTAAGCACCCAATATACTTTTAATTTTACCCTTGCAATTGCTTCTCATCTAAATTGCAAAGCAAAGACATAGCTGCATTTGATTCTAGATGTTCCAGACTTACCTTAAATATAATCTTTTTCTCCTGTCACTTCTGGAAGATAGTCGTCAAATGTATCAGTGAGCTTGTCTTGTCTTCTTGAAGAGCTCCAAATGTATTCTTCGCTGCTGCTCCTGTGGGGAGTAAGTCTCTCTTGCGAGTTCAAGTGAGTTTTCAGTGCAGACCCCACGACATGCTGGTGTCTTTTTATACTTAAGGGGTGGTTTCTCGAAGCTCCCATTCAGAAGCTTCCAGAAGATGCGTTCACTACAGTAAGGGGGTGTTAAGGAAAGGCAGTGAAGGGGGGGGGGAAGTGAGACACCAGAGCCCTAAAGTTTACATGCCCTTATAGGGCTGTAGAGTCACAAGGAGTGCCTGTCAATCACAGTGGAAGCTTTCCTGATAGCTTGCCTAGCTCTTAGGCCCCATACCCCCCCCTGTAAGCGTCACAGCTGTGAAGTGCCTTTGCTGTCAGCTGCTGTCCTGCACACACACACATACACACAAACACACACCATAGTGCTTTCTGTGGACGGCAGACCCATTTTTTTTTTGCTCTTCAAGATTGGGTTGAATCTCAAAGGGTTCACATATCTGAAGCAGTTGGACAGCATATCTCAGAGAAGCCAAGATTCTTTGTTAGTGTATATATTTTACAAGATAAATCACATTAACAAACTTTATTATAGCAGTTTGACACAATATTCTTTGCACCAACCAGCCCCATCTTGTGGCCTTCATCACCGGACGGAATCAGAAGCCTCAACATGAAGATGTCAGAGTTTATTGGCCACAATTTCAAGATTATTTGTTGGGATGCTTAGCAGGCCCTAGTCTGATGACCAAAGACCATGCCAAGGGATGATTTTAGACTGAAAAGCTCAGCACTGTATATATGTACACTGTAATATGGGAATATTGACACATATGCCTTGTGCGTATATGAATTTAAAAATTGATTGTAAGATGTACTGAGAGCCACTATAATGAATGACTTTCAATGTTATGATTTGTAAAGTTCAGCAGTATTTCTCAGTTGAAGGAAACATGACTAGAACAGTTTTGTGATACGGTTGTTAAAACGCAAGATCAGTCAAAACTAACTTCGTGTACACAGCTGATATGTGGCTTCGTAGGGAACCCATGCAATGCTACACAGGGAGTAGTAATTACACATAATTATGATTAACAAATTCGAATTTGTTTTGACAAGAGGAAAACATTCAGGCTCACAAACACGCTCTAGTTTGACCCCCCCCCCCCCCCCATAACACTGGCAATATGCCATGAACAACTCACACACAGAGGTTTTAAATGTGAAACTACACAGTAACAACCCTGTATATGATGGACGACTAATTTGGTTCAGTGTGGGTGTTAACAGTTGACCAGAGGATGGCAGTATATTACACTTGCTACAGGTCTGTTATGCAATCGAAATGTTGCCAGTTGATAACAGACAGCTGACCATGACTGTCCATGTAACTGAGAAGCATGTCGCAATCACTGTAAGATGGTTTTTCCTGAAGAAGAGTCAGATTATAGTTTAAATAGTTTGCTAAAATAAGATGGTGAGTCCAAGCACGTGTGTGCTAAACAGCAATACAAAAGTGGATGTGTCTGGAATTTAGAGCTGGAACATTGCATCGTCTGTGTCCACATGGACTTTTTTTTATATATAGTCTTATCTACTGTTTTTCTGTATTTTGTCTATGGAAATGATGGATAGTTTATGCAGCGTTTCTCTGTGTAAAGAGAACTACACAATTTCAGTAAATCTAAACATATCCAACATAATATAATTATAAGTTGCTGTCATAATTATAATAATCACTTATAGTTTGCATTTGTTCTATACAATTGAGACGTTATATTGCCCTTTAATTCAATTGTTGGTAATAACCAGTATTCCAATAGACATGGTCTTTTATTATATGATTACAGGTGATTGTAAGAAGAAACGTTGTTAAATAGGTACGTGTTGTGTGTCAGGTGTATTCATTGCGCATTCTTAGTCTGTTTGGTTATTGTGTTGAAGCCGGTTTCTACACTTCTACACTATTTACTTTACTCTAAATTTCGCCTCACATGACTTTGAACGCATGGCTGCAGGACTTCAACGGCTCCACGCATGCGCAGTTGGTAACATCCGGGGTCGGACAAGGATGAACGCCAATTTCCAAGATGGCGGCGGAGGGAGGAGGGAAGGAGATGAACGAAATTAAAACTCAATTCACCACACGAGAAGGCGTCTACAAACTCCTCACTCACTCCGAATACAGTCGCCCGAACAGGGTGCCTTTCAACTCGCAGGGCTCCAATCCCGTCAAGGTCTCCTTCGTCAACGTGAACGACCAGTCCGGCAACGGCGACAGGATCTGTTTCAATGTGGGCCGGGAACTGTACTTTTACATCTACAAAGGCGTGAGAAAGGTAAACAGTACTGACTGCAGCGACGGAGCCCGCGCTGTCCAGGAGCAGCCCATTGATTTGGCACCTTCAGACGTGTTGCACCCCGGCTGTCAACTCCCTTAGCTTCTGTCATTGAAGTGCGCAGGTTGTCAAGACAAGGCCATGTAGCAGACCAAGCTAAGTTAGGCGCTAATTAGCATTCTTAGCTAACATCGCAACAGTGGTACTTTTTGCCTCGATGCGACTTGCGTGCACCTCAGAGTCCGCCGGTTCTCCAGAGTACTCAGTGAGTGACATGCTGCGATTTGAGATTTTCCACAGACCTGGGTGGCGTGAAAGAAAGCTCGTCACGTCCTATGGTGTGTTTGTTTACCGTCGTTCTCTGCAAGTTGTCAACAGTGCTCACCGGCAGGGTCAGCTATGTCAGGGTTTCTATTACAGAACGAACTGTTCACATGTTATTGGGAGCGTTTGTTATTGTTTTGTGATGCAATGACGTGTGCACTTTACTGTCAGGGTTTGGATGTGATGCAATGTTTGGGTGCACACAGTGATGATGTCACTGCAGCGAGCCACGTTTGGTCTTGTTTAGCAGGGATGGTGAGTGACAGTGGCGATCATGCTGATGATGGTGGTCGTCCCCTGAAGCCGCTACTTAATATGCAACAGCCTAGCCTCCCAGTGAGAACTCTGCTGCTATTCCTCCAATTCAGATGCTCTCAGTGGTTTCACAGCATAGTAAAATCTATGAGAAGAAGTAGCACTTCTTTAAAATATTTTGTTTTTTTACCACTGGAATATGCATCAAGTCAGTATCTGCTCACTTCAGCTGGCGGTACCAGTGTTATTCCAGTATTGTTTTTAATGCAGATCATTACCTGATTATGACTGAAGTGTTTTGGTATTTTTAATTCTTTGAATGCAGGCATGATACAATTGTTTTTCCATATGACAGAAATGGCACAGCAAAGTGAGTGCCTATTCATGATTTAAGTAACCCAGAGTGACTGCATCTTCTTTTACCCTTCCTGCCTTGCAATATTTCCAATTGGTCTGTTGAGAGAGAAGTGAGGAAAAATGTCCATGATTTAGCATGGCAGCATGGCTCTTAACGTCTAAGGTTACATGATTGCAGCTCTGATAGTGTGAGAGCGGGTCAGAAAACAGGGACACTGTTATTTGTTAGACGTAGTATATGAAGCCGATTGTTGTTGGGGATTATTGGACAAGTTGTCGACCTTAGTGTATAGCCCGCCCACTGAGCTCAATAGGTGGGGAAACACTGCATATCTGTTCGTTCAGTCTGTCTCTACTTGTATCATTTATTTTAATTTATTTTAATGGTGTGTATTGCCTCTAATCCTGATATTAGACAACCATTCTCTCTAATATTAACTGTCGCACATACAGCCAGAAGTTTAGACCCGGTTTGTGTTTGATCATTTAATCACTGTTCTGGTTGACCTTGAGTGCCTGTAGTAACTTTATCATGATGATGCACTGCTTATTTCATTCCCCTTTTCATTTTCATATGATTTAATTCAACAAAAGCTAGCTAGATTTCTTCTGCTAATGAATCTTCACCGCCCCCACTGAAAGTTTAAATTGGCTTCTTCTAATCCACACATCTGGCTTACGTTTCGTACTACGTAATACTTTTGTGATGTACGTAGGTGCCTGTAACGAGTGCATAGACGCCCACATCACTGATTTATGTACAACGTGCTCCCTTGTGTTGCTGTTAGAGGTCTTTGAGGCAAGCCTTGTCATGAATATGTATGAGTGCCTTGATTTAAGGTCCCTCATTGGCCACAACCAGAAAAGATTGTGTTAATGTACAAAAATACAGTACGTTAACACGATGAAACTCTACGTCTTAACATGCATTTTAATATTGTCTGAACACTAAATATTTAGATGTTATATGCACAAATAGCTTTGCATATAAAAGCTACCTGACGCGTCAACGAGTCATTTTCTGTAGCATTACTATCAACGAAATGTTAAATTAACACGACCAATTTGCATGTGTTATTATGTCATTTTCTGCCACCTACTGGTAAGTGCAAGACGCGTAACTCTGAAACAAAGATCTAAATATCTGTATAGTATTACTGTAAACAAATGATTATATTAACACAACCAAACTCTACGCATTAACATTTTCAGGATTACAGGACGCTTACAGGATTCAAACATGTGTCAGATGTTATCGGAAACACCACATTTTAAATGTATTAAAACTTCAGCGTCATGCTTGGTTTAAAGTGGTTGTCAACCACTTGTTGGAAGACAAACTAAACAGTTAACCTACATTGTCTGGCTGGGCTGGTCTTCGTCTCTATTTTTGGTTAACGGCTTTCCGTGTGTCACAATTCATTACCACGCACCAGGAGGGTTAGCATTTTGTAGACACTGACAGAGGGTAGATGGCAGCCAGCAGTGCTCTTGAGATATTTGCCCCCAGCAAATATTGATAGAAAAAGGGATATTAATCTCTAAACTATAAGTGCAATTGACCCCATTTCAGTTATATCCTGGTGGTATTTGAGACAATCAAATGTACTTTATAAGCTTTATGTTCTTTACTGTACTGACTGAAGTATAAAAGGATTATGTGTCAAATCTTCCTATACAATAAATCTTTGGAGAAAATCTGTGAGATAAACACAAGTGCTGAGTTGTAGAGTTAAGTGTTAAGGTCACCTAGGGGCAGAGGTAATGTAGTTGATATGCATGTAGGTTTTATTTGGAACAAAATAAATAGCCAATTTAGTGCCCATCACAGTCTTTTCTCAGCAGGGTCAAAATGTTTCAGAAAACTAATTTTTTGTATATTTCTCATTGTTCTAGGCAGCCGATCTTAGTAAGCCCATAGACAAAAGGATATACAAAGGAACGCAGCCCACATGTCATGACTTCAATCCCCTCACAGCGACAGCAGAGAGCGTCTCCCTGCTGGTGGGCTTCTCCGCAGGCCAGGTGCAGCTCATAGATCCAATAAAAAAGGAAACTAGCAAACTCTTCAATGAAGAGGTAGGTTCCAGTCATCATCAAAAAAAATACTGAAGTTAACTTGAATCAAACATTTATTTTCACTTGTCTACTGTTAGTAAAATAATGGAATACCTAGCTGACCAGTTTTCTCTTTCTGTCCCTTTGTCCCTCTCCCCCCAGAGACTTATAGACAAGTCGCGGGTAACGTGTGTACGATGGGTTCCTGGCTCAGAGAGCCTGTTTTTGGTGGCTCACTCCAGTGGCAGCATGTATTTGTACAACGTGGAAAACACCTGTGGCACCACGGCACCCCACTACCAGCTCCTTAAGCAGGGTGAAAACTATGCTGTGCATACCTGCAAGAGCAAGTCAGCTCGCAACCCATTACTGCGCTGGACAGTGGGTGAAGGGGCGCTCAATGAGTTTGCCTTCTCCCCAGATGGCAAGTTTCTGGCTTGTGCGAGCCAGGATGGCTTCCTGCGGGTGTTTGGCTTCGACGCTGCAGAGCTCCATGGGACAATGAAGAGCTACTTTGGTGGCTTACTCTGTGTGTGCTGGAGCCCAGACGGTCGATATATTGTGGCAGGAGGGGAGGACGACCTGGTGACTGTGTGGTCATTTTCAGACTGCAGAGTGATTGCACGAGGGCATGGTCACAAGTCGTGGGTGAGTGTGGTTGCATTTGACCACTGTACCACCAGTGTGGAGGACGGTGACCCCCCTGCTGAGTTCAGTGGTAGTGATGAGGACTTCCATGAGCAGATTCACTTTGGTGCGGGCAGAGACAGAGCTAACAGCGCGCATTCTCGGCTTTCTAAGAGAAACTCTACAGACAGTAGGCCTGTTAGTGTGACCTACAGATTTGGCTCAGTGGGTCAGGATACCCAGATGTGTCTGTGGGACCTAACGGAGGACATTCTCTTCCCTCACCTCCCTTTGTCCCGCACTAGGACTCACACTAATGTTATGAGTGCCACCAGCCCGCCAGCCCCTGGACAAACTACTACTACTACTACTCCTCCTCCTCCTCCTCCTCCTCCTACTACTACTACTACTACTACTACTGTATCCACCACTAATCCCAGTGGCACTAATGGTACAGATAATGCGAGCAACAGTAGCACCAGTGGCAACCCAGCTAACTCCCTCCCCAGCACCCTGCCTCGGTCCAACAGCTTGCCACACTCCTCCAACCCGGCAGGGGGCAGCACACCCAACAGCCACACAGGCAGCAACAGCAGCAGCACCAAGGGCAACAGCATCATTGACAGCGCTTTCATTGCCACCGGCGTCAGCAAGTTTGCAACCCTGTCGTTACATGACTCACGCAAGGAGCGCCACGAGAAGGACCACAAGCGAAACCACAGTATGGGTCACATCAGCAGCAAGAGCAGTGACAAGCTCAACCAGCTCAGCTCATCACGGACAGCAAAGGCCGAAGCAGCTAAGACTCTGGGCACTACGCTGTGCCCGCGCATGGAGGACGTGCCGCTCCTCGAGCCGCTGGTGTGCAAGAAGATTGCTCATGAGAGACTCACTGTGTTAATCTTCCTTGAGGACTGTCTGGTAACAGCCTGTCAGGAGGGTTTCGTTTGCACATGGGCTAGGCCCGGGAAAGTGGTGAGTGACAGGCCTCTCGAGGATACTGTCATGTGACACCTCTTAACCTACATTGTCCAGAGTACAGGCATTTTATCGCTGTATGCAGAAGCTGTTAACGCCACTGTGTGCAGCCAAAGGCTTTGGTTATTTCATGCGAGATTTAAAGTAAAGCCTCAGCATTTTGATGGTTAATAGCACATCTTCCCCGACAGTAAACCTCATGGCCTCACTATTCTGCCTCTTTTGATACATTCAAGTAACACTGTTGTTTGTTATCAATGTGTGTTATCTGTCTCTCCACAGGGATTGCTATCATCTCAAAACAACCCAGCCAACTCCCCCAGTGGAACAGTAGTATAGCCCCAGTGCTGGTGCTGCTAATGACAGCTCCATGCAACAGAGACGGGGGATGACCAAGGCCAAGGCCCTGCAGCGCTTCTTCACACACTGTCACACACCACATGACCGCCAGTGTCACCTTGATCCTCGTCACTACAACCACCCAGATGCTCTCTTTGTGTTACCGCTCATGTTTAGATAACCAATGTTGGCCAAGCCAGGATTAGAAACTCGACCCCCTTTTGTCTGGGTGTTCAAAAGGGCCCTATTGGAAGTAAGAGGGCAAGCTTTAAATCGTCCAGGAGGTTTATGGGAGCGGTTGACTGGCTCATTGTTCCATCTCTGGTCATATCAAGTTGCATCTAGTCTGGAAATAACAAACTCTAGTACCCAATCCTTTGTGCCTGTAGATCCTCAAAGACTAGATATGCTGTAAGCATTGTGGTGATGCCTCAACCTAACCTTTTGTAAGGGGTTAATTTGGACATTTTTCCTATATTTTGTTTCTTAAAATGTAGTTACAGATGAGTGGAATAAGATGAGGGATTGTTTTGGAGCAGCGGTATATTCCCAATGGCAAGTCTTTGATTTGTCACTTCCTGGGCGGTCCCTTGTGCAGCCGCAGTCCTCGACACCTGTTCAAGAGAGACTGGAGCTTTTTTACTTCCTTTAGAAATATTTTAATCAGAGGTATCACACTTTAAAGTGTATTTGCACAGATTTTCTTTCGTTCTTGTTTCTTTTGTCATGTTGGTGGAACACAAGCAAAATATTTTGAAGACAGCTTTAGAAGCACTTGGGGAAAAGGCTTATTATTTGCCCTCTGTCTCACTGCTGGATGCTGCAATCATAGTTTTTTATATGGGAAAAAAATTGTTTGCACTTAATAGTTTGTTAGAGGAGAATGGCTTTACATTTTTGGAGTGTGTAAGGACTCCTTGACAAGGTTGAAATATAAATAGAATTAAAAGAAAAAAAAACAACCTTTGTATGTACTGAACATTTATTTTAATATTGTTTCAGATTAAATGGGCTCTGTATTATATGTAAATATTGTACTTCAATGATTTATGGGTGAAATAATCATTACATTAGTTCGAAGATCCTCATTTCAGAAAATAGTGATATTTCTAATACAGAAAATCTATACATAATATTAAAATGAATCTTGAATATGCAGGTGAAAATGTTTCTTTTCTGTTGTACATAAAGAGAATTCAGGTGTATTTTTATTAAGGAAACGTTTGGTATAGGAGATGTCTATGTCTAAATCCTCTATCTAACAGGTAGTGCTGAACGCTAGCTAGCCTGTTGCTGCAGATTCCTTTTACAACATAGGTAGGTAGGCGCAGACGCAGCGGCCTAATTCAGCCATCACTCCGAGCTCAGGTAAACCACAGGAAGACTAATGCTGGCATAGATCCCCTCACTAGTCCCGTCCATCAACATGTGTGTGAATTCACTTTAACAAATAAGACTGACAGCCATGTTCTGCAGACAGGGCTGGAATCTTGAGTCCTTTTATTGCGAGTAATAATTACAGAACTGACGCTGAACTTGTGAACGAACATTTGACACTGTGTTGAATACTGTCAGCACTTGATGATGGTGGAAATGCTTGAGGTGAGCGTGTTTTTCAAGCACCCACAGAAGGAAGATTGAGGATTTTAACAGTGGGAGCCTTTTCCTCCATGTGACGCCTATTAAAACAGCTTTGACAGATTACACGTTCCATTTGTGTTACTTTATTCTATATGTGTATGCGCTCACCACATGAATCAGTGTACTCTATTGTGAGTGTGATACTTCATTAGTTGCTACAAGAATGCCTCCATCGGTATGAGGACAGACATGCATTTATTAGGTGTTCTGCTGACAGAATGGACAACCTAGCACTTCCGTTACAGTAGCATTTAGCTCGGTGTGTGCCAGCAGAACATTCTACCTGGGATCTAATATCAGACTATCACATTGATTTATTTTGTCTTGCTGAAACCTGGCTGTGTCTTGATGAATATGTTGGCCTAAATGAATCCGCCCGCCCCGTCACATCAATACTCACATTCCTCAAGGCGCAGGCCGAGGAGGTGGAGGTGCAGCCATCTTTGACTGAAGCCTATTGATCAACCCTAAACCTAAACTAAATTGTAACCCAATCGAATGCCTTGTTCTTAGTGTTTCACACCCAACCTGGAAAACACTACGGCCAGTTCTTTTTATTATAGCGTACTGTGCTCCTGGAACGTGTTCTGAATGTTTATCTGAATTCTCAGAGTTCTTGTCCTTAAAACAGATGAAGTAATTATTGTAGGTGCTTTTTAATATACCTGTGGATGTTGATAATGATAGCCTTCAGTGCTTAGAGACTAAATTCAGCACCTCCTGCCCTCAGCTGGTACTGACTTATCTTCAGTCAGTACCAGCTTTTTTTTTTTCTCAACCTTCATCATCTAACTTCAGTGATTGCTTTTTCTAAGCCATCAACATGTCCCAACTAGGCTGCTAAAAGAAGTGTTATCCTCTCACTTCCTTACTAGATAATGATCAACCTGTCCTTATTAAAAAGCTATGTACCACAGTCCTTTAAACTATCTATAATTAATCCTCTTAGGACTGGAACATTTAATTGGCATTAAAGGCACTGCACTAAACTGGTTTAAGTCCTATTCATCAGACCGATATCAGTTTGTACATGTTAATGATGAATCGTCAATGCACGCCAAAGTTAGTCACAGAGTTCCGCGAGGTTCTGTGCTTGGACAAATTCTATTCACCTTGTATAGGAGACTGATGGCGGTGTCAGTCAAGCACAGTTAAGCATGCACTGTCCTGACTCCAGAGAAGAGGTCTAATCAGGCATAATAAGTGAAAATGACCAAAGGTGCTATACATACAACAAACAGGAGAGCGATGAAGACGTCAATAGGCATTGTTCCCAGGAGGCATTTTGACATGTAGGAGAATAGGAGAAGCACAGGTTTTAAATGATAAACGTAATGATGGCTGCATGCCATTTAGCTGCAGATTATATCAATGGTAAAATGCATGTAGGCCTACAGCTGTATGGAGCTTACACTCCCAAGATCTCGACCCAATAACAAGTTTGGGAAATTATTTTGATTATCAAAATTGTTATAAATACTTCTATCAGAACTATTCATACCAGGACCAGTTTGTGGCATGTCTGGGTTACAGTTGGCCAGTAGGTGGCAGTATTGCTCAGACAAAAGAGAGCATGAGAATGCCTCATAACCATCAAGTAAACTTGCATTTGGGAACAACTATCACTTGATCAAACAAGGAAAACATATAGTCTATATATGTACATCCTGTTGTCTCTCTCTCGCTCTCTTTATAAATGTAGCCCTACTACTTCATAAATATTTGATATTCCAAGTGGGGAATAAAACTGCTCCTCCATAATTTATGAGTCACTTTTAGGAGAAATACGAGCACTCACAGCCATTAAACCAGCGGCCTGTGGCATCACGCTGAGGGAAGAGGTGGGGAGTGTGATCAGCAGGCTGGAGAGGCCCGATCATCCTGTCAGGGTGTCAGTCACCACTCGACAGGCTATGGCTGACTGCCTGATCCCCCCTGAGCTGCACACATCAATGCTGAGCAGGTATCAGTCGGGATTGATGCTTAGTAAGATCTCTTACATAAAAACATCACAGTGACTATAATATATGCGCTCTTATGTTGTTTTTCTGTCTCAAAACCGCATATGCTGTCAACCACATTCATTCATTATACACAAACCCAACGCCCCCTTTAATCTAACTGACCATTTGAATAGCAATAAGAGCTTTAACAGCAGCTACATTCATCTCGAATCCACGGGGAAATAGGTCCCACTTGATAGGAATTCAGTATATTGAGAAAGAATCCCATTGCGTCTGTAAGGTCCTGCTTTAATCATCTTCTCAGTGATGCAATTCCCTCCTCTGAGCGCCTCTATATATTGACCCAGAGTTTTGTTTACCAGCTATATAGGCTAATATAGGCTCTCAGAGCTATGGGCTTAAAGAATGAGCAGCATTCAATGTGTTGCAAAAAACTTGACAGTTTAAGATAACGGTGTGAGAAAATGAATGCAATACAATTACATTTGCAGAATGACGTGTGCGGATTTCCCTTGAACAAACAGGTCCAGTGAGATTGTGGAAATGATCAAATTAACCTAGTTTTTCACAAATTCCACAGGGATATTTATTTAGCCCATTGTTGAGACCTGCAGTGAGTTCAGAAATGAAGGAATTAGTTAGGAAGTGGGGATAATGGACTGGATGATGAATTAAATGGAGTACTGGAATCCAAGCGCCTTCTCTTGGCATTTGGCAACTGGGGAGCTTGGACTACAGTGTATAGGTGAAAGTTGACCCAGAACCTTGTTGATTAAAAAGATTAGAAAACCACCTGCGTACCTGGGAATTAGGGATGGGACTAAACATGTGTACAGGGAGGTGCTAATAAACTAATCACATAATCACACTCAACGCTTTAAACCTACAATAACTGCTTCTTTTGCTTCTTGGGCAGCAGAAACTAGCTGTGAATACAACGCTGACATAATATTACATAGTATGTCGGCTTTCTGGAACAACTAGTATATTTAAATCCAATATTCACTCTCCATTTGGGAACTCTTAACAAACTATCCTACTTTTTAGCTGCTAAATGCTCCTCTGTTGTTGCTATGTCTGAAAGCTGAAAGACACTGATACTGTTTCACTTGAGGGGAACTGCAGTCAGATGATAATTATCATAATTAATTATTCATCATTACGAATGACTCTTTATGACACATTACACGTAGTCATTTGATGGTTAACACAAAAATAGAGACCACTTATGGTTTGAAAAATTCCAAGGTTCATGATTGACACACTGACTGTATGCTCCAGCAGCTTATTATTCCGCACCCTGAGTGTTGGTGAGGAGGAAGAAAAATCCACACTTTCTACTTGAACAAGAATTAATTCAGAGGAATGATTACCCCTGTGGCTACCTCAAGGCACATCACAATTTAAATGATAACAGACCGTAGCCTATCTTTTCATACAGCCCTTTGTTTGTAGCCTGGCTGTTTGATAAAAATTGTTCCTGTGATTTTTATGCTTCAATTTTGTATGTTTTCTCTTATTTCATCTCATGTTCTCGGATTGTCTTGTTTCAGTGTACAAATGTGCTATAAGATTACAAGGCAGTACAGATAACTGGCCCATCAAAAGATTTCATGCACAACTTGTTTTTCCTTTTCATTCTTGCCCTCAAATATTGAACTAAGTAGAGAGCTTGCAAAGGCAACAGGACAGCTTCAGAGGCTCCAGCATCAGTTCACCATTAGTCACCAAGAATCCAGAGCACAGTACCACTTCCTCCTATTCTCAATTCTATTCTAAGCCACGTTTCCCTTGAGATGTGGGCCCAATAATTGGGCCTCGACCGTGGGAGCAGCTGCAGAATTTGCCAGTCACATGACCTCAGCACAGCAGTCCCAAAGTCTTCACACTGCACTAGGAATTAAAGTTCACACACAGGAAATAAAATGAGACTTCTTACCCTGCAAAGATTGTGTGGTCTGTGACAGAGGATGCTTTGTTAGGCATCATCAGTGTTACTCAAATCTTGAAGATTTCTTACTGAACAGCTGAGCTAAGGACATATGCCTTACATTTAGGATGTCGTACATTTAGGATTCATGCAATGCTTAGGAATTTTATGTTGAAAGCCAAGTCTTGGGAAGACCTCCAGCAGAGTCTGCAGAGGAAGTATTAAATATGAACTGTACGGAAAGTCCAGTCAACGTTGCAGTTTTTCCAGATTTTGAACAGTGTGCAGAACAGATTGTTCAACATTGCTGGAGGGGGGAAGGGGGAACCGATGCCGCTTCAGAGAAACCACTGAGCTTGGGCCTCAGCGGAAACCATCAATACTGAGACGCATCATGCATTTATGCAAAATCAAAATGTCTGCACAAAGATCTCAGGGGCCTGGATTGGCATATTCCAATGTTAAGATGAACAGTGATGCATTGCAACAAAATAAAACAAATACCGTGTCCTCCACACTCCCTTTGACAAACATGGCTCGACGAAAAACACAGTAGATTCTACTATGTGTAATCATGGAAGTATCTCTGGCATGTTTATTAATGCGATGTACCTCCGGTGACATCCTTTCTAGTCACAGGAATAACGAGACTCTTGGCGTGCTCTAGAAACCTGTTGAAAGTAAGCTAAGTGGGAGATTATTTAAATGGAACAAGGTGTCTCAAAGGATGTCCTTTGATCTCAGCAAATTTATGTGATATAAATATCTTCAGATTAATTATGCATGCAGAAGTGGGACTGCTAAATCCACAGATTCACCAAATTCATGACTGGCCCGATGAGCCTGCTCTTCCCAATTTACCACTATTTAGAGATGCTCTACATTTTTTGGTAACTTAAAAGTAACCAATCTGAAAGCATAGTTAGAGAAAACACAATATATTGTTTAGGACATTATTATTAGTTACAACTTACAAAACAAAGCAGACTTGCCATGAATCACTTAAGTAATTCGACGTAAAGACATATTTGTATTAAAGAAGCCAAAAATCCAACATTCGTCTTTATTTGGAACAGTCCAATAAAACAGGCAATATGAAGAATAGTCCATAAAGATTTACTTTTAAAAGGCTTTTTTTCTTTATAGGAGGATGCAAAAGAGACAATAATATATAATAGTAGCAATTAAGGTCACTGTAATCGAACATAACTCTTGCACAGTTCGTGGTCCCTGATATCTCCCCAGCCCCCGTTTTTCACATGTGGGGCCACCCCTCCGGCCCCGTTGGCTGGCAGTCTCTTTGCTATCAGGAGGTTCTTTGGGAACAGCTGGTTCCCGCTGCTCTGTAGGATGTTCTCTATCTTGGTTTTCTGGCTGATCGGCATGCAAGAAGCCTTCTTGTGGTGCATGCCACAGTCTCCCGCGTGGAAAATCCGGGGTGCCTCACTCACCATGACCTTCCAGTAGGAGGGCAGGCAGGACACGGTCAGGTGTTGTAAGGACCAGTCCCAGTTGTAGTCGTCATACGTGCAGAATGTGTCTGTGCAATGGATGAGCTTCTGGTACGTCTCTCTGCTCAGAGCCATCCCCATGTTGTGCTCGGTGGACTTCCAGGCCTTAACCTCCACCTTATTTGCTTTGCTGGAGTAGCCGATGTGGCTGTAGCTCCCCAACGAGAGGATATCGCAGTCAGAACACTGCTCCCTTTTGAGAGCTGACATCAGCTTTAAGAGATGGATAAAGTCTGGGGACAAGAAGTGGTCCTCCTCAATCAGCAGGACCAGACCCTTATGGTCCTTCAGAGCCCGGACCCTGTCCCATACAAAGTGCAGCTTCCACCACCAGTGGTGCTTGGTCTGGGAGAACTTCGCCTCACGGTAGTGGCCGAACGAGTCGGGGTACTCTGCGTTGATGCAACCCAGCTTTAAGGCGTCCTTTTTGGGAATGTCTCTGGGGCAGTCCCTGGGGTCGTGCCCAGGGAACTCCTGGGGGTACAGCTGGATGCTGAAGGGGAAGAAAATCTGAAGTACCTGACAAAAGTCAACAGAGGCCACCAATTTATTTATCTCTGGGGACCAGAAGTCATGGCTGAATATCAGCAGTATGCTTTCCACACCTCTGGCCTTCCGCAAACTGTCCACTAATAGCTTAAGGTAGTCTGGTCGGTTATGGACCTGAACCACCACAACCAGATCGTCCTTCTGTCGCGCCGCCTTAAACTTTTCCTCATTTTTTATTGTCTGGTCGAAGTTGAGCTGGAAAACAATGCCACGGTAGACTAAAGTGGTGTTATCTACCTCTGGCTTGGGTATCTTCTCTTTGTCCTTTGCCTTTTCCTGGTGTGTGTCATTTGCTTGTATAACAGGCGGTGGAACAGGGGCCCGGCTGACCACAGGTGTGGCTTGCACCTGGATGTGATTATTGATGCTACTGCTGCTACTGCTGCTGCTAACGCTGCTTCTCCTCCCCGTCTCCACTTCCTTGGGGAGCGATCCACTGTCATTCTTCTTCTGCCTTCCGCTGCTCCAGAAAGCCAAGCCACAGATGACAAACACCAGACTCAGTATCACCACCTTCCTCTTGTAGATTCGGAATCTCATGATAGGCGGTCACTCTCTTGCTCGGGGAGAGAAGATGATTGCAGTGAAACAAAGAAAAGCACAGGCTTGCAGTTGTGATCGCGTGCTCTGCAAAAGAGGCAAGCCTGATTAAAAAGGAGCTGTTATGAGGCTAATTGTTGGCAAAACGAACTGTTGTTGTAAACATGGATCCCGCTGGAATGTCACTGATGGTGGATGAATATCCCATAAGGCATGACGGTTGCTGGGAGCCAGCAGGGTAGCGGTGTGCATGAGCCACCTAAATTAAAAAATAAATCATACATAAAGTTAGGTGCATCGCGTCAGTTAGGCCTCAGCAATATGGCTGGAATCACTAGCACGACCATAATAACGATCATTTCCAATATCAACATGCAGTATATATCACAATATGGCAACTGTATACAAAAAGGCCTATTCAATGGACGAGTGTTTTGTCCACAACCAGAAGACATTACATTTAAAATGGTAAATAGCAGAAGCTGGAACTATCAAATGCTTGGCAAAAAAAACACAACTGGGACACTGATCAGTTTGGAAAAGTGTCACCAAAAAGCCCAAACATGCCCCCCCCCCCCCCCAGGCTTCCCTCGGCCTGGCAGTTTATTCCTCTGCTCCTCCTCTTTACTTCTATTATCAGATGATCGCTTCTGTATTTTCCTCTGCATACATTTGTCCCTAACTGCATTATCAATATCGATTAGCCATTTCTGCTGAGATCTCCTGAACGAACCACCATCTTTTATTTGTTATTAAATGAGTGGCCTCTCTCTCGCTTCCTACCTGAAACCTTTTCCTCTGTCCTTTTGCTCACCGAGTCGCACTGTACGTGGCACCGACGGTCCCCGCGTTTATCGTTAGCCGTCATAAAACGTGCAGGAAGATTTTGACGTATACTTTAAAAAGGACAGTGGGCCAGTTCATGGCTTCACTCCGCGTTCGGCGGTTTCCATGCGGCGGCGGCGGCGGCGGCGGCTTCTCACCAAAGCAAAGTGAGACGTCTGCGCTGCAGCTGAAAAGTGCTGCCGTCCTCTAACACGAGCCGCTTTAATCTACGCAGCGTCCGAGTCCGACGCTGCCGCGGCTCCTGGCGACGTGCGAAATGCGCATCGTTTCACTTGAAGCCCCGCTAAGCGTTAAGTTTTTTTTTGTTTAGTTTTTTTGCCCGCTGCCAGTCACGGCGGCGGCTTCGCTCGATTCCAACGCGAGACGCCGCTCCCGTTATTCCGCAGACTGCAAGCGGCTGGAAAGCGACAGTTAGCGTCCCGGGGAATGCTAACAGCGAGCTAGCAACGGGGTCGGCTAGCAACGCGGAAGGCAGCCCGCGCGGACTCGGGAGCTCCGGCGGCGACAACCGCGTCCACGGCGAAGCAGAAGAGCCACATTTTTTACGCCCCGCACTCACCTAAACCTCGAGCAGCCGCGCGGGTCCCTTCAGCGGCGGGCGTCAGTACCGCGGCGTCCCATTCTCCTCCACACCTTCCGGCAGGGCGCATGGAAACGCCGCTGTCAGCTAGCTGCGGGAAAAGCAACAAAAAAAAAAAAAAACCCACAACAAAAATATTCACAAATACGGAACCGCTGCCTGCCGCTGTCCCACAATGCACTAGTCCAGCGGGGGGCACCCGAGACACCCTGAATATATGACGTATCCCTGCTGCTGACAGTCTGCCTGCGCTTCATAGCAGCCTGAGCTCGGTTTGCTGCACCTTTAAGCACGTCACAAGTTCATAGGCTTAATATATACATTTAGAAGGAACGTCCACCCTAAAAACCTGAAATTCTGCCAGTGATGGTGGTCGGGACACACGCACACACACACACACACACACAGCTGTCTCCCAGTACTTTACGTAACGCAGCTGTATTTGCATATAGGCCTACAGCCCTACTTACAGCTGTGGATGACAAAACATGTCCCGGTTCAATCGTCGCCGGCGCTGCTGTCACCGTGAGTCACAGCAGGAGTCGTTCCGTTACTCGCTGTCCAGCTCCGGGTGTTGTCTTTGTCCTTCATAACAACACTAGAGATAGAAAGCACGTGTTATTCTTTAGGGGGGAAAAAAATATGAAATATCAAGTTGCCAAAAATGTTGATTTTTTTTTTTTTTGCCAGTGCAAATTGTAGAGATTGTAGTTTGCTTTCGCAGCTGGTTTTCAAAGCGGCACGTAACCCAATGAGACATGTTGACAGATCGTGTGTTTGCCCATAAGTGTGCAGCTTCTTCTACGTCCAGCAACGTTGTCTCTCTTTCTTGTGATTTTAAATATATATATTTTGCAAAAATAGCGTCAACAACTGTTATTATTAAAAAAACAAAAAGTATAGAACGACTCATTGTTTTGGGCTGATTTATCAACTATGTTAAATCATCATTCAAATTGCACGTGTTCTCAGATTTAACCCATTTGGAGAAAAAAAAAAAACAGTTTAACTAAATAAAATATTGGGTGAAAGCATGTCAGTCACAATTACATGTTTGTCCAAATGAGGCCTAGTCAAGATCTGACCTTGTGAAAAATATTCATATTGTAGTTCCTCCCTGAGAAGGACTGACGTTTATTCCATTCCAATGTTGACGCTAACAGCTGCTGTATTGTTCCATACATTGTTGCCCACTTGCTTTGAGGGTTCACTGTAGCGCCACCAGCAGGCTGTCCCGGCTGCATGCTGGCGTATCCTCTGCCACGAGGGGGCGCCATACAACAACGCCACAGCCGGAAACGCGGCGTCTGAAAGGCCTCATCTGCGCACGCGCGTCTCTCTTTCTTCCTTTCCGACGCTCGAGCGAAAGAGACAAGATGGGCCACCAGCAGCTCTATTGGAGTCACCCCAGAAAGTTCGGACAGGGATCCCGGTCCTGGTCAGTCCTGCCTTTAATTTGTCAGTTGTCGACATGTGTGCTAAAGCGAGTCAGTTTCAACGTGTTTTACGGCGTCCGGTGCTTCAGAATCTATCACGAAGCGTGCACCGCATGGAAGCTGCCCCTCAGCTAACATGGCGCTGGAAGATGCGCCCCGCTAACGCTAATAGCGCTCGCGTTGTGCTCGGCTAGCCTCTCCGCTGGGTTTGAGTCTCCAGACAACCGATAACGCGTCCGCATAGAAGTTCTGGAGTTGGTTGTCTTTAACTCGAATAGTGCGAGCCGGGCTGTATCTGGACGCTGTACGGCGTTTGCCGCGATGCACAAGAGCGCAGCATACCAGACGATAGCCGGCTCCCGGTACTTCCGCAGCCGTAGTTTGTGCGACTGAACGGTGGCGTTAGACCCATTTGACCCTTTCATGTAAACACGAGATAATTAACCCCCCCCCCTTTCTTTCTATTCCAGCCGGGTATGCTCGAACAGACACGGTCTGATCCGTAAATACGGGCTCAACATGTGCCGCCAGTGCTTCAGGCAGTACGCTAAAGACATCGGCTTCGTCAAGGTAAGTAGTATTGTCCATTTTAAGCTCGAGTAATCGGTGATGAGAAGGCGCATGTCGTCAGTTTACCACCATGTAAATGTCCTTTTTTGTAAACAAGGTCTTTGTGTTGCTGCATGGCTGAAGCACGGCCACACCATGTGGACAAACATAGTTTAAACTTGTATTTGAAGTATCTCTAGTCAAGTGTTTTATGTAGAATGTTTGCAGGAATTCAGCATCCTTCAGTCATTGATGCACTCGTGGTTTAATTTGCGACAGTTTCCGATTGACAGACCGGTTGAGCGAATTCGATAACAATGTTTACTGCTCATGTCATCCTGAACTAATGGCTGATAACTTTGTTTTCACACAGCTGGACTAAACGTCGAGCGCTGACATCCTCAGATGATTCAAGTGATCTCTGGGAGGCCGGCCAACATGGGATAATTCAGCACTGCAAATAAATGTGTTTCTTTGTCCAATTTACACGTATTGTGGTTTTATTAATGCATCGTTTCCCACACGTTATGTTGTATAAGGCTTGTTGGTAATGTGCAGGGAAGATGAGGAACAAACCACACAACCAGGATGTGAATGTCACAAGCAAAACATGAAATAATACACAACAAACGCGGTTCTGTTGGCCACGGTCACTCACAAATCACCAAGCTTTACTAAACCAACTCGATGAGTGTCATGTGCTGTACGGCACTGTATACATCAGTATCTGAACAGAGAATTAACATTCTGGGTACAACCCTTGCATTGGGAATATATTTGTGATGTAAATGATCAAATAAGAGGACCATAACCTACCAGATCAGTTTGATACTGGTTTTCACACGATAGATGGACGTTTGTGTTATTGGAACAAATGGGATCATAAATATGAAGTACTCATTGTGCACTATCTGTTTAAGAGTGTTCGGATACGGTTTCTACATTCAAGTTGCAGAGTTGATCAATACAATTCTGCAAAGGGAATATGTGAAATTTAAAATTGTTGATTCAGCTAGTTAGCCGCACACCGTGTTGCTCTTTAATTACGCTTGTAAAATGTTGTACCTCTAATCAATATATACAAATCTGTGCAAAATATGAACCTCACCTTTCACTGTTTGGGTAATATGTGTAGGCACCAGCATAATTAGTGCACCAGGGGACGAGTGGGTATCCTTGGAAACGAGTCCACCGGTTCAAGAAGACTGATGGGGAGGGAAAGCACAAGGAATAGAAAAGGAATGGAAATAGAAATTTGACCTAAGAAGAACAGGTCAGCCATAAATACCCGTCTGGTGACAAAGCAGACGGCCTGGATGCTAAACACTGCATATACAGTATATAATGTGGAAACTAAACTTTGAGGCTGTTTTTTGAGCTCAAGTGGTCACGTTTCCTTATTAATGGCCCTTACAGATGTTTACAGACCTGTTTTACAAGAAGTGCAACTGATCCCTGCAGCTGTACAGCATAACAAATAGCACTGCAGTGAAGAGCAACGGATTAATTTCTAAATCAGCATGCATTCACATGAAACGACAATCGCCCCCCCACACATCCAAGAATTGGTAACCTGCTGAGATATTGGTTGTGCTCAAAACGAATGAAATCTGATAGGTCCCCTGTGGTGTGGCTAATTGCTTAGTGCCTTGTGACTCAGGCTACCACACTTTAAATATTGAGAAAGGCCAGTACAAGCACCAGCCTCTCAAATGTTGACTTGCAGACTTGAGTAGTGCTCAGAATTTGTTTTGTGCTCTCTCAAAATGGTTGTTAATATATTTATAGATTTCGATTGGTGTTGATTCCACTGTATGATAATTTTACAATTTTAGCTTGTGGTGGTGGTTCTGTTTCTGATACTATGCAGATCCACATGTAGAGTTTGGCCAGAATTAGCACTAGATGGCAGCAACACTTCACATTCACGATTGAATACCAGCAGCAATGAAAACAATAAAACAAAAATGCTAATTATGTGGTCAGCTATTCTTCAGCATTCATCTTATGCAGATAACCAGCTGTTTCTACTCCTTCCCATCGTGCAGTTATAGAAGTTTAATTTAATGTTGTGTCAGACAATAAATCTGTGCTTAACGTGAGGTTCTCTCAGTCAGGATGGTGAAAAGGACTCCTGACAGGCTGAAAGAGCGCTGAAGATATTTCACTCAGGTCAATATGCTGTTACTGTGATTTAAAAAACGGACTCATTTGAAACATTTACTTTGCTTCATGTTGAATCCACAGTGTGTATATTTAGATCACGCCTTGCGCTTTTGTTGATTAACCAGCCAGAGGTTTGGGATTGGTCCTATTTAATCTGAGGCAACAAGCAGATTATGTTTGGTAAAGTCCTGTTTATCATAAACAACAAATCTCTCTGTGATGCTCAGTGGGATTAACATGGAGCATTAATGAAGCCACTGGGGACACTTGAATATGGCAAAGAATAAATAAAAGATCACAGCAAATGGAAGGTTATGCGCACAGACAATTTACAATCTCAGCACAAGAACATATAGAAATAATGAGAAGTATGAAAGATTGGAGGAGTAGTACCGTCTATAATGAGGCACTGAAAATTCAGCGCGGCTTGCAAAATGAACAAATGTCAGTAGCAATGAAATATACACATACACTCCGATGAAGTAAAAGAAAAAAAAATGAAATAAGACATGCGATATGTAAGTACACTTTAAGCTCAACACACCAGTAACGGCATCATTATCCCATCAAAATTGAAAATGGAGGCCCAGGCCACAAATCTGCGAGGCTCGCGTGCATTGTTAGACGACGGATGTCTGTACATAAAGTGCGTATGTATGCATTATAAAAGCACTAACTCGTGCATAAAGGAGACTCTGTGAGGGCTGCGTGTGTGTGCAGGAACCCCGCTGTAACACGGGCTGACAGAGGCTGGATGGACTGAGGGAGCTGAACACACAAACGCTCCATGTTGCATCAGTCCACCACGGAGGCGGCTGGAAGGTGTTGTCTTTGATGTTTAGTTCAGTTCCAATTCTTTTTTTCCCACCAGCGTATTAATGCTCTTGTTATGCTGCCTCCTCAGCACACCTCTGCCAGGACAAGCGACTGATAGGACATGTCGAAAAGTCTGTTTTCATCCAACCTTGAAGGATGCTCTTTCTTGTTCAGTGCCTTTGTGCGGCCAGACCAGTTTGCCGGTGAAATGTGGCCCCAGTTTGTGCCTCTCATGTAATACCATTACATTCTGAATAACCTTTAAGACTCTTCTAACCATCTGGATGAAAAAAATCTTATGTGCTGCGCGCAAAACAAACGACCCCTTCTGTAAAAACACAAGCAGACTGACTGAACATGTAATTTTGTATGAAACGATAAAACATTGGAAAGTTACACCGATATAACTGTTACAGTTTGGTTCATTTTGTGCAAACTGAGCAAGAGGATATGTAATTTACGGCTATCATTTTTGTCTTTTTATATTCAAAATAGGCACATCATGCAGGAAATATTTTTTCATCAGTCGGAGATTCTGGAAACGCCTCCAAAACAGCAGCATATGTTGAAAAGCAACCTTCTAAAGTTTTTCAAAGATTGTTGGGTATTTGTGTTTTGTTTGAGATAATCAGAGACCACTTGACAAATGCTTTGAAAAGTTTATATTCACTATTTCTTTTGCCTCTGGTTTGAGACGATATCTCTGAGGCAAATTTAAAAAGAAATTTTTTTTTTCAAAATTGAAGCAGCAGCAGCTGAGATATTCTTAATTTTAGTCTCTAGTATGGGGTAAGCTCCGAAAATGCCCATTCCCATTATACAACTTGATAGCATAGTTCATTAGACCCCCCCCTCCGCCTCGTAAATGCCTGCTTGTTTCAAACCCCACTCCTCCATTTTGGAATATAGGCTTCCTGTTAAAGTCTCTAGCCCGAGCTTCCCTACCAAAAACCAAAACAATGAGCTCAAAAAGGCTGAAAAGCTCAGTAAAGCTGCATTCTTGGTGCCCTGTGGCTTCGTCTCTGCGAGCAACACATTTCAGTTCATTGTCTTTTAATTTGAATTGATTAGTTCAGCTAATATTCAAATACAGATAAGGGCTCAGACTAACGTACTCAGAGCATTTATGGATGTCTTGAAACCAACGTTATTAATACCGCTTCACTTTAATGACACATTTGTGGTCAGCTCTTTCTCAGACAGAAGGTCAGGAAGGCACCACGTCTCACCCTCCTGTCTGAAAGTCTGTGCTGACCAGCTGGTCCCCATCTTCACGCAGACGGTCAACAGATCATTGGAGCTGTTTGAAGATCCCTCCTGCTTCAAACGCTCTACTACCATACCCCAGTCCCCCCCAAAAAACCTCCATCACAGGATTAAATGAGTACAGGCCCGTCGCACTGATGTCCTTCACAGCAAACTCACCCAGCTCACTGTGGCAGCCCCCACCTGCCAGTGGACCACACACTTGCTGACAGACAGGAGGCAGCAGGGGAACTGGGGATCATCACATCCAGCACCCGGACAATCAGCCCTCGTGGCCCCCAGGGAGGTGTGCTCTCCCCACTGCTCCTCTCCCTCCACACAAACGACTGCACCTCAGTCAATCAACGGTCATAGGTACACTGTACCTGTACATTATATTATATTATATTTTCTCTTTGCTTAAATACTCAATTTTTAAACAAGTAAACACACTGTATATAATGTCATATCCACCTACCTCAGGTATATAAAGCAATCTGTTACATGAATCATATTTATTTCAGCACCCTTTGCACTCTGCACCATTCCACTACTGTCTACAAATGGTATTGTTGCTGTCTATATACAATACGTATACTATATAGTAGTTTAATGTTCATGTTGTCGAGCTTGTTGTCCTGGTTTTTACCTCTGTTTATGTCCATTTCTGTGGACGTCCACTGAAAGCAATGAAAAACAAGTCCAATTCCTGGCACGGTCTGTGTGCCCGGATTATGATCTGAAGTCACGGCATCTCGACCAGCAGT
>JAVQJF010055512.1:0-20827 GCA_036023855.1 Gadopsis marmoratus | reverse complement strand
TTCTATAAGAAGTGATGCTGGTGTGAAGGCAAAGGGTAGTTGCACCAAATATGGATTTGATTTAGATTTTCCTTTTGTTCGCTCACTTATCATTTAGTTAATTGATGAAACTAAACTATCAACACTTCCATTTTTGAAAGCATTCTTAGTTTACAGCATTTTTTCACACCTGCCTGAACCTTTGCACAGTGCTGTGTGTCTGTACAGACGGAGACGGGATAGAAAGCCTCCATGTTTCCTGTTTCAGCCACTTGGATTTTAAAATGATGAATCTGATTTCGTCAGGAGAATTTTGGACTATTGTGATCCATGGTAAACAACTCCATTGTCAGGTTTGTCAGATCTTTACCTACTTTTTTGCCCTTTTGTTGTTTTGTTGCCTGGTTTCATATTGTTTTGTCTGCATGTTTTCATGCTGCCGTCTTGGCCAGGTCCTCCTTCCAAAAGAGGATTCCAACTTCAGTGGTTAAATAAACATTTCCAAATATTTGTCTGTTTGCAGCTACAGTGATGTCCTGAGCTCATTGTTCTAACATAGTAGCTTTACTGTAGGCGCATAATTATTAACATAAAACACAACAGAATGTGCTTTTTCATTAGTATTGATTCATTTCTTTTCTTCTTCAGTGCAGTGTCAGAATTTCTTTTTCTTTTAACATGTATAGATTTTCTTTTCTTTGATTTTCTTCATTACATTCTCTAAGATTTTTGTTCTTTTCTTCTCTCAACAGTCAAAGCCATTGTCCCTCATTTTTTGTTTGAAGGAATTGTACTAAGGTGTGATGCATTCATTTGATTTTATTATTCATTAGATTTTTAGGACGTGTGTCATTTTGGATTATTGGAGAATGTTTCTGTCTCTGTGGGCGTCTTTCCTTTTATATGTCTACCAAATTAAATATATATAGTGTATATGTATATATATATATATTAATGTACTCGGTTCATTGACCTTCTAATGTACCAGAGTTATGCAATGGTATTTTTTGGTAGGTTTCCATTCCTGCAACAAGTCTTTCCAAGAACTTACTAAAAACCTTGACTTCTCTTCTTTAAACTACTACTTCTTCAGCACACACACACACACGTTGACGGCTGCACTAAATAAAAGCGTATTGCTGATGTAATCAGTTTTGCAGCCGCAGGGTAACACCCCCCCCGTTTGTTTAATGAGCGTTTCCTACGTACACTTCAGAAGTGTGTGGAATACATAATAAATAAATGAGCTGTGATTAACATGACATATATATTTGTTTGGCTGTGATTTCCCCTCGTGCCGCACAATGTTTGTGAGTGAATGTTAATGAGCTGAATCGACACCCGGCGTGAGGCACGGCATAATCTTGTAAACACCGGCAAACCTCCCGAGTGTCGGTTGTCGTCTTTATCTTCACCTGCACTCACACGGGTGACAGCGATATGGCGAAGGGGCGGAGAGGCTGGTTTATCTCCCAGCCGTAGTTTGATCTGTGGCTTTCATTCTCATACAGGAGGGCGATGCTCGCTCCCTCTCTCTCTCTCTCTCTCTCTCTCTCTCTCTCTGTGTGTTTCTCTCCTGGTTGCTGTGGCAACGCCTGCCGCAGCGCTTTGCCTCTGCAGACTCCAGCAGGCGCAGCATCTGGGCAGAGCAGGGCCGCGAGCTAACGTGAAAGTCAAACCCTGCTACATTATGTAACACAAGCGCTGTATGGATCGATTCCTCTCATTCCTTACTGCGAAGCTGTGCAAAGCAACAAATCAATGCATTACAAATGGACTCCCAGTCAATCCTCTGCAAACAGCTGCACCTGTTGCTCGTGCAGCACTTGTTGGAGCAGGGTTTTGTCACAGTGATATTTCTACCTCCGAATCCTCCCTCCTGCTGACATTTACCTGCTTTGTGGCCTGTTTTATTGGCACTATTTCTTCTAACGGGCCAAACGGCTCCTCTGCAGCTCACCTATGTCTTCATTTTCTATTCTGCTGTCCAGCAGGCCAGGAACAAACCCCTGATTTTCATATCTTTGTTAAAGCCTCTTCGTAGTAAATACTGTGTATTTACATTTGTTTTCCAAATTAGCCACAGTTTTAATTGTAATGTCAAAAACAATCCCCCTAACACAAGCGACTGCCTCACGCTACTAAGCTAGCAGGAAGCTAACATTAGCTTAAGCAGAGCTGTCAACCATCGCATTACAGGCCGTAAGTCTGTCGAAGGATTGTCAGCCATGACTTACTAGCAATTTGTCATTATGTTTTAATAAAGGTGAGCTAAACTAGTCTTATAAAGAATCGATAAGACAATGAGAGAGTAAGAGCCCATACTGATAAAATGGGTTAGAGAATTCATCTTTGTTGCGGTGGCAATGTTTCAGTGTGGGAATTGGGGGCACCTGAAAGACAAGCCACAGAATTACCGTATTTCCTCAGATAGCAGCCGGGGCCTTTATTTAGCTGAACTGCAAAAGGTACCAGGCCTTTATTTGAAGCAGGCTTGTATTAGATGCAGACCTTTGTTTCTACCCTCTGTTTGATGAGTAGAATTGGTCATATTTTAGTACAAAGCCTCGTTTTGATTCGCTCCTGTTTGCCCTGTTAAAATTACTGCATCACGCTGTTACGCAACACTTTCTGTATCAGTTTCAAATTAAAAGCCTTCTAGCATTTCAGTGGACAGAAGCCCTTCATTTCTTAACAAGGCTTTTATTGTGTAACATTGGCAGAAAACGTGTTGTGGAAAAGGAACTGACTTGCAAAGTTCTCGCACAATGCTTGAAATGTAGCTGCTGCCATCTTGAGGCGCTTGTAAGTTACTACAACATCCAGTTTGGCTGAGACGTAAACACACGCCTGCAGCGACTGAAATCAGACAATAACACTTTAGACGAGTAATCCATAAAAACAGTGTTGAAAATAGCGTGATGATGTTGAGTTTATTAAATTGGAGTGATGGAAATGTACATTATGCTTAATAAGCATGCACAATATATGACATTATATTTTTTCCAAGGCCTATACTGAGGCGTAGGCCTGTATGTGTTTGTGTCAAACACACCCCCGGCCACTACTGCAGGCCCGGCTCTTAACTGACTGTCGGCTTTTATTCAAGGACTTACAGTATTTTATCTGAATCCATTCATAGGTTTGTGATAAATCTTATTTTGATACTTTTGAAGACCACAAACTCAGAGCTCTAGTTTAATTTATTTAAAATAATCAATGCAATTTTGGTCAGATAATTCACAGTTTTCCTCAAATGATTCAACACTAGCGGTTTCCCTCCATAAGCCTGAGAGATGTAACCTCTGGGGACACTGCATTCCTCCACATGCCTACTGAACAGAAGCTCTGTGGTGGTAACCTGGAGAGCAGCGGCACTACAGCGCTCGGGAAACACACGGCAGATGCTTTTAAAGAGCTGTGTTTTGTCATGACCTTTCCTCGCTGGGGAGACACAAAGATGTTTGCAGAGAGTGCCGCAGCCAGTTGGAGAGCTTGATCTCTCCGTTCTTGGCTGGCGTATTTCTTTTGAAGGTTACATCATGGATGAGTTGTCTGAAAGTTGAATATTAGCTAGTGCCCTCTCATCTCATCAGTGCCAATTTACCACAATTGTGATAATAATTGTTGTAATAACAGGTTTTATTATATCAAATGGCATGTATTTTTGAACACAGTTACAGTTTCACTCGTTGGAGTAGGCCGCCGTTCCTTCCCACTGCTTGTTCTTCTGCACACACGTTGGTTATCCAAATCAGTTGATTGCCTCGGTGCTGAAACACAATCCAGGGCAGCGGAGTAGAGAAACCTGGTAGCAAGTGTTCAGGCTGTGGGTGTGTGTGACTGAGGCTCGTGTGTGTGGGCGTTCATCAGCTCATTACAGACTAACCATTCTCTTTTTGTTTGCTTTGAATGTGAAAGAATTTATTTCCAGTTTTAGAAACAATGTAGGCTACCTATAATTTGCACATCTCCTAGCAACAAGACTTTGAACAAACTAAATATAGCTACTTGCTAAGGTGTCACTATAGGCTCTGCGCCACTGGCTATGAAAGGACTGTGTTTATGTGTTTATACAGCTCTGGAAAAAATGAAGGGACGACTCCAAAGTTTCCAAAGTTCATTCTACTCAAACACAAACCTATAAATAATAAAACCAGAGAACTGATCATTTTGTGGTGGTCTCTTCATTTTTTCCAGACGTGTGTGTGTGTGTGTGTGTGTGTGTGTGTGTGTGTGTGTGTGCGTGTGTGCGTGTGTGCGTGCGTGCGTGCGTGCGTGCGTGCGTGCGTGCGTGCGTGCGTGCGTGCGTGCGTGCGTGCATGGGTGTCTGAATGCACCGGAGGTCTTCCAGTAAAAGCAATGAGTCCATAAGTTCCCAACAGCAAGAGGTAACTAAAATGATGTTTGAATTACAACAAAAATGGCAATAAAAACTACAGAAGCTTTGCCGTTTAGCTTTGGGAACCCTGGTTAGTACTGTGGCTACAACTCGACTTACTTTACACAGATGATGAAGGTGTGAAAAACAGATTTTCAGATGAAAGGCCTGTATACAGACTGTGACTTTATCACAGACTGGTAACTTCTGTTAAGTTTTCTCGTGTACTGGATAAAGTGAAGTGGCTAGTAGATCCAATACCAATCCATGTGCAATGTGGCTAGCAGGTTTATTTCAATGTAAAGGCCTAATTTAACCCCTTTGCACATGTGATCTGTATCTGCACATGCTACTGCAGGTGTAAGTGCACGCAGAATTCACTGCAATAGGAATGAAACCGCATCAGCCAAGCCATGTCTGGAGGTGGTCTGGCTTGCATTGTGACTGGATCTCAGCCATGCATTAACACAATCAGTTTGGTCACATCCTTGTAAAAAAAAAAAAAGAAAAAAGAAATTGGCACTTCAAGTACCTGCTACAGAGCCGTCTGTCCGTACAGCAACGCTGCTGATCTTATCGCCTGCACTTTGGCCGTCCAAAAGATGCCGAATGCTCCAAGGACCTGATATTTACTCTCGTTTTTGAGCGATTTGGCCTCCCTTTTTAAATTCTTTGCTGCCTCACGTAAGTGCTTATTATTCCTTTTACATCTGGATCGTGTCAAAGCCAACAGTTTATCTCAATCAGCCGGTTGGAAAAGTCGAAACATCAACCACTGCCAGCACTCTGCTGCTGATTTCAGGGTTGTGCATCTATACAAAAAAAAAGTTGATTAATGTTAGACAGATAAAAAAAATATTCTCAACTTGTAATGGGTGTAGGTGCAGCATTTTTATATGTGTGATAAGTGATATGGCACTGCTTTCTTAAATTGGTGCCCAGTAATAAAATCTGGGCACCAATTTTCAACTTCACAGAGTTTGCAATGAAAAATAATGACTACAGAGAGCTGCTCTTTATTTTTTCTGTGTTATTGCATCGCATGTGACTGGAATTAATGAACGACAGTCACTGCAGTTTTCCTTAACTACCTGGATGCTGTACAACATTCAATCATAATATTTCTGTCTGGTGGCCGATGTGTAAGGCTGGATATGATTTGAAAAACAAGATTTTTACTTTGCCTTTCTTTGAGGAATATAAACGATGAATTAAACACAGCAGTGTTCAATGTTGTCTTACCAAAAGCAACACTGCCGGATTTTAGCCTGTTTTTGATCCAAGAACATGTGAAGGAGACCTGACAGGTTTTATGATACTCAATGATTTCAGTTTGTTGCCAAGTCGAAGGAAGGAAATTCATTTCCAACTGTTCTGATAATTGTTTCAGTCGTCTTTCAATCAGAAGTGTCAAACATTTGCTGCTTCCAGCTTCTTGAATGTGAAGATCTGCTGCTGTTCTTTGTCCTTTCTGACAGTAAATGAAGAGTTTTGGGGTTTTGGACTGTTGGTCGACGTCACTTTGGGCTGTGGGTGAAATAACGGTCACCTATGTAGATAATATAAACAGTACATTCTAGACCTGCTCTATATGAAAGGTGCCCTGAGGTAACTTCTGCTAAATAAATCAGTAGAATAATAAATCATGTACAGGATACAATCAGAGAAGAACGTTTACTGATAAAGCACCTTTTAATAAAAGGTCCAGCAGCAGCAGAGTCATTTATTCTGATTTCCGTAACAAACGGAAGCCTCTTCTGAGCTCGTCTGTTGAGTCAAGTGTGTTTTTTAATTCTGACGTGGAGCTGAATGTCACCCTCCTGTAGCTCCATCTCCCCGGGGGCTCTCCCACTGACTGTGACACCCACCCTCCCCACCTCCTGCTGGATTGTCTGTCTATCTTCATACCCGCCCTTTGACCCCCCCCTCGCTGCACGCAACAGATCGGCACACCAGCGGCACCGAACGCGCCTCGGCTCTTTCATCAGGCTGTCACACGGCCTCAGCCGCTCTGACTCACAGTGTTTATCACAGCCGCCGGCGTGACACTAGAAAGCGTATGACAACTGGTTTGTGTGTGTGTGTGTGTGCTGCCATTATATTCTCGTAGGACTCATTATCTCTTCGAGCTCCCCTGAGTCCCCCCCCATGTTTGGAGTCAGTCTTGTCCTCGTGTGAGAGCTCAGTTCACTCAGCTTGTTGTTCAAACCACATCGTTGTGCCTCAGACTGCACCGTAGCCACACGGGGGCCACATCAGGAGCGACTGGCCTCACATTAGCACAATTGAACTCACTCAGGGTTTCTTGGTTGGTTGTGACGGGGGGGTAAAGCCGTGTGAGAACAGAGAAATGTGTGTGCGATTGTTCCAGCAATCTCGTTCGTGCTTTATTGACAGAAATTAGTCGTGCATGAGATTAACAGGAGGGAGTTCAGTTTAACACCCGCAGCCCCGACACTCTCCACTGATGTCAATACAATGTAGTTCAGGACAAACACAGCCGGGTGATAAGCCATTAATGGTCGGGTTGGGTTTTGATGAATTCAAATGAATGTGAGATTGGATGGGAATCCTCCGATGAGCTGCACATGACATTCAAACGTGTGTTTGAAAATTCTTGCTCCTAACAATTTCTCCAGTTCTTCCATTTTTGTACGAAGCGTTAGACAAAAGCGGCGTCCTGCCTAATCCCCTCCTTTCTGTGTGCAGATGTGTTGGTGAACGGGGAGCCGTGTGACTGCGATGTCATTGCAGACTGTAAAGTGGGCGACGCTGTGAGCCTGGAGGTGCAGCTGACCAATCTGAGCAAGAACTCCGTGGGCCCCCTGGCCCTGACCGTGGTGCCCTATCAGGACTTCCAGAACGGAGTCCAGAACTACGATTTGGAGGACGCGGTTACCTTCATCGGTTCCAACACCTTCTACATTGATACGGTCAGTCTGTGCTGGAGTCACTCTACTGATGTCAGTTCCCAACAAAGACATACATGCAAGTGTTTGTTGATGTTATCGCAGCCGCGTGTTACTATATTGTCAATCATTATTCATGCAGCAGCTTCAGCTAATGGAGCTCACATGAGCTCAGAACTACATTATAGTGTTATAAACATATATAAATGTTTATAGACTCATCGTAAAGTGTTGCCTCAACATTATCACCAGTACTAATAATAGTGAAACCATTGGATTCCATTCATTTTCATTCAATATGATATTTAACTTGTGGAGATTTATTTGCTCGAGTTACAGAATCACGGCTGCTTTTAGTTTGGTCAAAATGATATTATAACGTTGTGTTTTACTGCAGTACAGTCTTTAACATGCACATCATGGACCTGTGGGAGCAGCAGCGGCTTTTGCTTTGATAGATTACACAACTCGAGCATGATTCCAGTATAAATTCTGACTGGAGCTGAAGAGAAACCAGTGGCTGTCTTGCATGAAAAACATTTTAAAAAGATTCTTTACCAGAGCGTGCTCAGCAAAATAGGCTAAAAAACACAGAATGGTCCTTTAAAGGTCATGGCTGATACCAGAGAAGAAGGGAACCTTTGTCTGTAACAAATTCTCACTCCTGAATGTTGAACAGGCTGGAACCTGGTTGATGCCAGACGAATTCTTTAACACATGGCTGACTGTGGCCCAGGTTCTTTCTGAAGCTCCTGGTTCTGTTAGTGACTCTTTCTGCTGTCTGTCTTTGCCGTCACCAGGTTAAACCCAAAGAGAACTCGCTCTGTGTGGGTGCCCTGCTTTTCCTCTACACTGGAGATTTCTACCTAAATATCAAGTTCCAGGATGACAGTGCTGGACGAGAGCTTCCTTTAGACTGGTTCACCCTGCCCAGCGTCCACATCCGAGCCCTGGACACCCCACTACAGGCCGGGGCCTGAGGGCCTGGTGGCGTCGGCTCTAAATGAAGGATGGAGGGTTTTGTAGTTGATGTTCTCTGTAAGTACAATAGTCTCATGAATTGAATCACATGTAAATATCATTTTGTTAAGTGTGTACAGTTAGAGTGCAGAGAGGAAAAAGGTGAGACACTGGAGGGAAATGACAGTGCTGCCAGTCACAGCCGAACACAAGGACACACCCTGCTGCACCCGGTCAACGTCAGCGTCGCTAGCTAGCTAATGTTACAGTCTGTAAGTTGGCTGTTTGGGGCAAATAAAACCAGAGCAGCAGCCACTTCCTGTCTGAACACACCTTACAGGCTCTGACCTACATCAGTTCATTTCCTCATATTTAGCAGTGCCATTTATTCAGTCCATACATTCAGTTAGCTTGTATTTCAAATAGGAAAATACCTGCAGATTTAATTGAGCCCTTATTGAAGAAGAGGACACTGGAAATGTACACGTAACTATATTTATTTCTACTGCTGTATGGACCGTTTCTCTTGCCTCTGTTCCACCACTGGTGACTTTGACAGTCTTAGATTAGTCTATCATTATGTGTGACGCAAAATTGTTGTAAATAAATGTTAAAAGAAGGCAACCTATGGTTTAGTTTTGTTTTGTTTGACATTGTTCCAACTCTTTGCATTAGCAGCCTTTACAGCTCTGTGATCATCTTCATTTTCTGCCTACTGAGATGACCTTTATCGCCTCAGCCTTTTGGGTAACTCAAGTCTGACATTCACAAACGCCACAATCCATAAACCGCGATTACCGGGAAAAACAGTGCTGACTAATAATCAATTTGAACATTTGATTTGCACGGGGAAGGGTGACTGGACAACGTGCTGCTGTCCAGTGAGACCTCACAGTTCACCACAAACACACACTTTTCCTTACACTTGCTCTGACATAAGATGTCAGAGCAGATTTAAGGAGGACCCTGCAACCTCACATTGTGCACACCACCTCTTTCAGTGCTGTATGATGCACTTCTGATGTTCTGTGGGGAAAGAATGACTCATTAGCAACAAGCTCACTTCCCCAACCTTTTTAGGTTGCCACTGGTCGCAGCGGCAGCTAATACAGGATGAGGCCCTTCCTGCATCCCCTCACTGCTGGACCAGATGTGAACTGGATGATAAGGGGTGCTCAAAAGGCTAAAATGTTTTGGGTCTCTCCTCCTCCTCCTTAACCCTACAACTGTGTGTGGCATATAATGGCATAGACAATATGGCCAAGAAATAAAATGCTTTTCAGTCTAACTCTTTATTCTTCAAAGATGTGAAGCATCTGTGATCCTTTTTGTTTCTGATTGTAGTGTTTTCTCCGCGAAGGTCACATCTGAAATTCAGTGACCAACAGCTTTTCCACTCGTAGTAAATGTGTTAGTTTACATATGTGAATAATGCATCATTGAATCCACAGAGTTCATCGTGCAACACTTCCAAAGTCATGCCCTCCACGCTTATTAATTTGTTTATCTATTTATTTATTTGATTAAGGATAAAGTGTGTGTGTGCTGGCTTTGAAAGTTAATTCATTAAAAATGAGACTCCAGCATGCAGCGATAAACCTGGCTTGTGTTGATGCGGGCTGCTGTCAGCGCTGGCCGACGCAGAGTTCAGTCTGCATGAACTCACTGCTCAAATGCAAATTCTGTCTCCTGCGTATTGTTTGACCCTTTCAGCAGTCTTTTTCAGTAAAGGTAACCATTTTATAAGCCCAACTTACAAACCAGGGCTGCAATGATCCTCACTTATGGAAACAGAGATTCACCTTATTCACACTAATTGCATTCTGGGTTCTGGCAGGGACGCAAAGGGAAGTACAGAAATTGAACTTTAGAACAAAAGAAAAGACAAAAGAAACAGGTAAGCACACTGTGCAGCATTGGAGGTTTTTTCCTTTCTTATTGTTTCATTTGGTCCAAAGCATCACAGAGTGACCTGGCTGACAATCATAACAGATGCAGATTTCCCTGCAGCATCCAAAACGGTTTCATCTCTTCGTGACTCTTTGAACTGGCTTTAAATTTGGAATGTAAAGACCTAAACACACTGTGGCGACTAAACGACATTAACATGCGAAACATTAGCCTGTGAATGTTTCGCATCAAAACTCTTCATACCGGCAGCGATGGATGGATTCACACCAGTTCATTCTTCAGAAACATACCACACTCGGGCACTCGTGTATATGTGTGTCTTATGTTGCGTTGGGGAGTCTATGTGCAGAGCCCTGCAGATAAACAGCTACAGAGCGCCTCCTGTATTGGATTAATATGATGAGCCAAACCTGCTCTGACACTGTTGCCTTGCCTCCAACTCCACTACATCTAAACTACACTGCTCAAAAAGATGAAAGGAACACTTTTTAAGCAGAGTACAGCATCAAGTCAGTTAAACTTCTGGATATTGGTCTGGTCAGTTAAGCAGCAGAGGGGGTTGTTAATCAGTTCCAGCTGCTTTGGTGTTAATGAAATTAACTAGAGGGGCAACAATGAGACGACCCCCAAAACAGGAATGGTTTTACAGGTGGAGGACACTGACATTTGTTCCCCTCCTCATCTTTTCTGACTGTTTCCACTAGTTTTGCATTTGTCTCGGGTCAGTGTCACTACTGGTAGCATGAGGCGACACCTGGACCCTGCAGAGGCTGCACAGACAGTCCAACTCCTCCAGGATCATCAATACCTGCTGCTGCCAGAAGGTTATACATACACACACATACTGTACACACCAAGTTCCAGGCAGAGCTGTCACACACCGATGTTGATTAGTGGGGAAAAAAAAGAAAATGTTTGTATGCATCGTACCTTTGAAGAACACAAATTTGCCGTCCGACCTCTCGTAGGCAGCGTCGATGCGAGGCGGCAGGCCCTTCCAGAACTGATCGATCTGCATGGGGTAACCCTCCTGCACCTTGTTGTTCCTCAGACGCCAAAACCAGCGGTCCTGCAACACAACGAGTCACACAGTCACAAAGTCACAAAGTCCAGACAGCGTCACCAAACCCACACCAGTGTTACAGTCTACGGCTGCATCCACACTAATACTCCACGCTACTCCAGCGCTATGTAACACCCTAAAACTGAGAGCTTTTAAAATGCTGCTGACACCGTTTCAGTCTGAAAACTCTGGGTTGTGTTTTAGTGATGACGGGGCAGAAACTGAGGTGTGTTTAACCCAGAGATGCAGACACCCATTGGTCACTTCTTGATTGGGCTCCCTGATTTGTCACGCCCCCATCACGGGACAACCAGACGGACAAACGGAAGGGGAACAGAGGAGACAAGTGGAGGAGCAGGACAGGAGAAGAAGAAGAAAAGCGAGGTCATGCAAGGTAAGAGGAGGAAGAGGAGGAGGAGGAGGAAGGCAGGAGGGAAGAGACGTGAAGAGGAGAGGAAGCAAAAAGACGAGGAGGAGGAGGAGGAGGAGGAGGAAGAGGGGCATCAATCCGAGTTCATTATCATTTGGCTTCAGTGAATCTAGGACACAGCAAAGCAGAGTCCCCACTGAGTGCTGCAGACAGATACACACACACACACACACACACACTTTTCTGTGTGAACCCAAACAGAAGAGAGAAAAAAAATTTAATCAATGCTTCACATCCAGCGAAAAAAGAAAACGAGCCAGCGTTCCTCACGGAGGAAACATCCCATAATGAGTGTCTCCTTCCAAACACGCCCACTGGCTCTCGGTGTCTCAGCGCGGCTCCCGTCCTGCAGCTGAAGAGGCGACTGAAGGTCGGCCTGGCTCCTCCTGATGGATGATGATGCAGCTTCGAAGTTGTAGAAAGGCCATAAACGCTCCGCGCGTTTCCTGCGCGTTTCCTGCGCCGCCTCAGACCTCCTGACCACAGAGCAGCTGTTTTTACCGCTTTAAAAACCGTTGGAGAAACTGCAATAAGGGCTTTGGCTTTTATGGCATGTAAAGTCACACCTGTCAACACCGGAGTGTCAAAAGTAGGAATTTAAAAAACACTGCCAACTTGTTTTTTAATTAGGCCTACTAATATTATTTTTGGAAAGATTAAAAATATGGGAGATTCAGGTGATAACATTGAAACGCTCAGCGGCTCATCTCTGACTGCGTCCGTCTGCTGAAGCTTTTCACAGCTTCGGCTCTGACAGACAACGAAGGAGCCGAGACGAGCCGCACCTTCATCCCGACCAGCGTCCTGTTTCGCATGCTTACAGCGAGATTGTCATTTCATACGCTCCTTTTGTGAAAATCCAGATTATAGTCACTTTATGTTACACCTACAGCCCATTTTTCACTTTCAGCATTTAATGGCATTAAGGTAGCATAGAGATTAATGAGTGAACGTCTCCCTCTCAGCTGATTAAACACCTGCAGCCACCGTGCTGCAGACGGACTGCTGTGGCCGCCCAAATTAAATCTTCCCACATGACGCAGGACTCCAGTAAAGGAGACAGAGTCAGTCTCACGAGGTGCCGTCGCTGCAGGACACGTCCTGAGCTCCTCAGCTTATATTTAGAGCAACTTCACTTTAAGAGACACGTTTCAAACATCACCGTCTCTCGGTATGTTGGGATGCAAATAACGTAAACAGGGTTAAAGTCACGTGTATATTGGGATAAGTGATTAAAACGCGGTGATTCCAGCGAGCTGCACACTCGCAGGTGGATGTCGTGTTGACATGTGTTCCGTTCATTTTCTCCTTCCGCTCCTGAAGTGTAATGACACCAAAATAAACGGCCGCATGCTACGGAGCAGGTAGTGACCCAGTTCTATAGAGCTGATGCATATATACGCTGCACACCTGAGCCCAAAATACCTCCTCCGCCCACATCACGTTCAGGTCCACCGCCACTGCAGCAGCTGCTCCTTCACCACATTCTGTTCTAACGATCCGATTAGCTAACGACCCGCTAAATTGTGCCACTGGAGGTGACCTGAGGCAAAGCAACGTTCTGTTAACGTCGTGGCATTTAGTTTGTTCCTCTCAGAGCATCGTGCGGCGCAGACAGAGGGAGCGTCTGCAGCATGTTTGGTCTTTTGTGTCTTTCAAAAGAAAGGTGGAATTATTCCGCATCACCTTAAACTCGTCCTGTTCTCTGCCTCCTACTGATGCACTGACGGCCTTTGTCAAGCAGTTGCAGGGAGATTAGGGGCATCGCTCGGTAATGTCACAGTCTGATGGGCTTATTTTATTTCTGTATATGGCTTTATCCTCTCAAGATGTCTGGAAACCAGAGTGTCTGGACAGACGGGAGGTAAAGCACAAGGGGCCAGAGTGAGACAGGCAGGCAAATTAAGATGGTTTGGCAGATGGACAGGAATCCTCCAGCGAGGAGACAGACAGGTACAGGTGAGCAGGTGGTAAAGAGACAGACAGACAGACAGACAGACAGACAGACAGACAGACGCGCACATCGACAGGCAGGGAGGCAGACAGACGGAGAGCCAGACGGGTCTGTGACCTTTTCTAACATTCAGTTTAAAGATCAGAGACATCAGAATGGATTTTTCTTCCACAACATCTCGGACAGCGTCGTCGCTCCTCTCTGCTCCGCGCAGATTATCGATCCCTTCACGTTCACGTGAACCTCGCGTGCGTGTCGGCAATAACCGAGCAGCAACCATCAGCTGCTAACGGAGCGCCATGATGCCACCGGGCTGCTTCTTTCATCTGAGGAAGCCTGGCAGCCCCAGAGGGAGTCGGACCCGTGACGCCCCTCGCTCAGGTCCTGCATCCTCCCCACTTAACGTTCAGCTGAGCTTCACCCGAATCCCCCCGCGTCGCCCTGCTCTACACAGCAACAGCTGACACTTTAAATAGGCCCAGAACAGCAGAGAGCACGTCGGCATCACGACACGCAGAGAACACGAGATTATTTTACCACAGCTTTTAATACTTTAGTGCAATTAATATTTGTGATTCATTGTTTTAAACGTTTCCACTGATAGATGCTAATATTCTCAAGCACTGGCCCCAGGAGCCACCAAGCCTCTAAATTTAGTGGCCAAAATACACGTTTGGTGGCCCAAATGTAAAGCACAGAACAACATTACTACTTAACACAGCCCTCCTCGGCTGTGACACTTCAACAAATGCAAAGACATTAACAGAATGAAAATAACGGACTTAAATTGAAAACTCAAGGCTCTTTGTAAACGAATGGTTCACACGTTCTGACTCAGAACGTTCAGATGTTTGTGGAACTGTAACGTTGCTTTGGCAAAGACAAAGAACCTCTGCAAACACGTCTCCTCCTCTCGTTTGCGCCTTCTTCCCTCAGATGCGATGCAAAGAGAGACGCTCCTCTCCAGTAAATCTGGAGTCTCTGAACAAGAACTCGCTCTTTAACTTGCGGCACCACAACGAGGGCGAGTCAAGTCTCAGATCTGCAGCTGCGCCGCGTCTCATGAATGTCTTGTAAAAGCAGCGGTGAGATGAGGCGGTGAGAGTTGAAGTCGATATCACAATATTAAAACTAATATTTTTCTGATACTGGCACATCCATGGCCAAGTTAAGGGGCTGATATCAGCCTGAGATGTATCATAGCTGTCACATTTATAACGGAAAAGAAAAGCACACGGCCCAACGAAAAGAACGGAGCTTTCTCGGCTGAACAGAATGCAGCTCATCCAACAGGGTGTTTATCAGGCGCTGCAAGCCTTCACTGTGCATCCAATAGAATTAAATGAAACATTTTAACATGAATCAAAACTGATCTTGGCAAATCTTTGCACCTCGTCTTAGCTGAAGCAGCATCTTTAACATCTGTTAAATCTGTCCTGATTTGCGTCCACCACGCTATCGCTCCGCTCACCTTGAAGACGAACATCTCCCGTCTGAAGAAGGCCACGGTGTTGAAGTTGCCATCACAGATGTTGGGTTTGCCGTTGCCAGGCAGTGCGGGCCGGTCGCCGGGCGGGCGAGCCGGACGGGAGTGGCGGTCGTGCTTGCGTTCGGAGGTGGAGTGCGTCCGGCGAGACGGTAAGGTGGGTAACGGCCTGGTGGGTTCCAGCATGGCCGTGGGGATGCCTGGAGAAGAAGAACGACAACAACATGAAGTGGGTTCATGAGACCGTACAGTGTTTTTAGGACTACTGGAATACAAAGATCCACAACAACACGAGCCACTTTAGTTGTGCAAACATGAGGATCACATGTTGGATCCTCTTGTTAATCTAAAAAAAAAAAAAAAAAAAAAAAGATGTGAAAAACAATTGCTACCCAATATACACAACTTAATATTTCAAGAAACATCTTACTACTTTATAGGTTGAGGAGGAGCCATACTGACAGTCTCAGAGTGGAAGCAGGATCCAATCTCAGCAGGTGCAGCTGGTGCAGCAGAAGAACTCGCTGCTTCGGCCAGTGTTTCCCTTCTAAATGTCACCCGCTGTATGATGACCTTTAATCTTAAGATCGTTTTTTGTTCTGAAGGATGAAGATAACCCGTCCTGCTCTGAAGCTCACGGGGAAACCAGACCAAACAATCCAGTGATCAGATGTTGGTTATCTGGGTTATTTGTGAAGCCGTGCAGAAAGAAATATTACATGTTTCGTTCTTAGCATGTGATGTAGATGGAAATGCTCTTCACCAACACATTATTTCGGACCCAGCTGATGTCTTTCTTTGAGTTATGCTTCTTCACCCCCCCCCTGCTTCTTTGTGCCTTCATGTCACAAATAAATGTTACGCCACATCACAACAGCAGCTGTCATGATTGTTTCGGGGTGGACAGACAGCGTGTTGGGAAACGTGTCTGCTTCTTGACAGGCCTTTGCTGTTCTTTGCTCACAAGAACAAGTTCACTGAAATGATCTTCTCTGAAGAGGAACAAGGCGTCCCTGGTGTGAACGCAAAGGAAAAAGACCCGAAAGTCGCGCATTTTCTTTTTAAATCTTCCTCTGTCCAGGCAAAGGTTGATCAGCACATTCATATATATTTATTTATTCAGCATCCAGTGCAGAGCTCTGCTGTTGGCCACCGGACAGCAGAGCTCCATAATTCAGCCTCACTCTGGACTTTAAGATGAATATTTAATGTCTAAGGGTTGCTGCTTTTGCTTTTAGGTCTCAAGTGAAGTCAAGTGCTTTTTCACCTCGAGGCTTAAAATGAAAGTCCTTTATTTCATGAAATCAAACCCCATTTTGGATACTATTTATAGTAGGCATTCTTTCTTGTATGTATTTTATATACAATATATGTATAGTAGTTTCTACTGTTAGTAGTGGTGTCCACTTCAAACTGCATGTAGTCCACTGTTAAGCTACTGCAACATTTCCTTCTGCTGCTTCACATTAAAAGGCTTCAACTGGCCAAACACTGGGTGGCTTTTATTGTGACTCGGCCACAGGACACACAAGGTATTCACATAACCAGCTGCTTCCTGCGTCCTGCTGCCGAGCGCAGCGCCAAATCAGAGGCGGGCTGCCATTTTTGCGTGGATTACATCTCCGAGGAAGTAGCTGCTCAACGTGCAGCTCGCTGTTACCACGGTAACCACAGTTGTCGCCAAACAGGGCCGACATCTCGAGGTGAATCCACCACCTCAAATCTGCAGCTGCGCACAAAACAAACAGCGGCGCTGTGCACGTCTTTTGTACATGTTTGAAATTTGGGCAAAATACTTGTGCCAAGATAATGATTGGGCAACTAATCCAGCAGCATCACTATCACACGCACCCTGTGGTGCATTTGCGTTGATCAACAGACCAACAAGAGGACAACATTGTGGCCTTGCAGGTAAATCAGCCTCACCGTAGATCTTCTGAATGCCCTGCAGGTCGTCCAGAGGCAGTTTGAAGTTGTGCGTGTCCATGTACTGGTAGAAAGGAGCCATGATGGCACTGGGGTCATTGGAGTGCTCCAAACCCAACGCATGACCCAACTCGTGGACCGCCACCAGGAACAAGTCATTACCTGCACAGACAGAAAGGAGGCAAACGTGAGAGACGGGATGGAGATTGATGGAGGGAGGGAGGACGAGGCAAAGCAGCCGGAGGGAGAGGAAGAGGAGAGAGAAAGGTGGAGGTGTGGAGAGAGGAAGAAATACACTAAGACACTGGGAAAACAGATCAAGGAAATCCGGGGAGGGAAACATCACTTTCAACATCGCTGACAGTCTATTAAAAAGCTTTTTCAAAGATCATTTCAAAGCAGAAAATTCAGCCAACAAAACAGAAAACAGGAGCCACGTTGTGCCGCCGACGGGCCTTTTCGCCGGTTTGTGTTCGCCGTTGTACCAGAAAACCCTCAACATCTCCTCTCCCACTTGCCTGGAACGGAACAAAGCCTCCCCGGTGTAAAGTCAGCGGAAAAGACCAAAGAGACGGCATCAAACGCTCTGGGAACGGGAGCTGAAGATAAGTCTGTGATGCTGTCGACGCAGCGGCAGCGTAACGTGGATCTCACATCAAAAGAACTTCCTCCAAATGGAAGCGGCTGTCAGCTTGTGAATCTGAATCCCACTTTGAAGGTCCAGGGACGACAGCAGCGTGCTGCAAACTGATCGAAATTCACACCAAACCCGGTTTTAACTTCCTGATCTGTGGGCCGCATAAATAACGTGCTGCTGCTTGAGGATTTCTTTTGAATGTTCCAGTGAACAAGCAAACATGTTGAATTTGGAATATGAAAATATACAACTGGATACACGTTTAATTGCTTCCGCTCATAAGTACGAGCGACAGCATTTCAAGAAGGAAACGGCACCGACTTTCAGATGAAGTGGAAATGTTCAAAAGCAAAGCTTACTCTTCGCATCAAGAGCAGCTGAGACGAAGGTGTGAACGCGAAGAGACACTTTAACGGTTTAATTGGCGAACCACACCGTTTGGGGGAATATCTGCAAAGCCCTCTTGCTCCGGGGCCCGTCTGCACCAGACTTTGGATTCTGTCAACACTTTCCCTCAGCCTGCGGCAGAAGAAAGGCGAGGAGAAAACTAAAAACCCTGCCAAAAAAAGGTAAAACGTATCACCCAAAGTCACTCTGTTTTGCGGTGGAATTTTTACTTCACAAACTACAGACAGTGCAGACTTGCACGGGACCAAGATCACAGACGACCTCCCCAATTATTCCACATTACTAGGGGTCCCCGGGTAACAAAGGGCTTCACACCTCATTTACAGTTAGTCACTTGAGGCTTGTGCAGATTGGAAAGTTAGATACCAACCAAGCGAAGGTTAAATATCCAAGAAGCATTGGAGACGGACTGAAATGTGATTGTTTGGTTTGAGAGTCTCTCCAAGATGCGCACAGAATGGACCAACTGACTCATCTCTGCAAGTCTTGTTGTAGCTAAAGTGCCAAAAGTTATTCTACTGGCATTTCTGGCAGTCACCAGACTGCAGCTTCAGGCGCATTACCGCCACCGTCTGGCCCGGAGCAGGTCGGCCCTGACGCACACGTAGCTCGGAAAACCAAGACGGACTGCGAACACATTCGTGATCTGGCCGACGGAGACGTGTGTAAGTGTAGATGAAAGTGTCTTAAATCACATCTGGGTTTTATCTGGATACGAGACACTCGAAGTGGGTCAGTGTCGGACGTTCTTGGACAAGGATGATGAAAGAAGTTTGGAGGAATAAAAAAAAAAAAGAGGCAAAAGACACAGAGGGGAGGGTAAAATTGAGGATTTAAATGATTTCCAGAGGGATGATTTCCCAGCTGAAGCGCCTCACAGCAGAAACATGAACAGAACTACTTCTACTATTCATACTGCTGCTTGTACTCACGTTACAGCCAATCAAAATAATAGGAAGAAAGAGAATAGAGGGCCGTGTTTCCCCGAACGTCACGTGTTCCTGTGGGCTCCATTTAATAATCTTAAGAGCCGAGACTCTGAGCTGCTGTCAGATGCTTAATGGCGTCTTCAGGTCTGAACGCAGAGCTCATCAGCTCAATAATTGGTTTGACTCTGACTGAACCCAACTGCAGACTCAGGCTGGTCTGTTTGAAGACCGCAGACTTGCGGACTAATGTACAGATGGTCAGAGGAAAAGAGCCCAAGTTTCTTTCAGCTCTTTCGTTAACCTTCTTCCTCCGTTTCTCATTAAACACATGTACGGTCAGTTCTTTCACCCCGTTTTCCTCGTTCATACTCTTTGTCTCTCTGCTCTGTAGAAATAAGCTCAATACGTAAGTTGGTAAATTTAAAGTATCCTATGTGCGGTGTGTAAGGAATATTGATATTAGCTCTACAGCCATGCTAGCGGCTCTGTGAGACTTAGGCACAGCGGTACTCTGAGTTAAATGCTAATGCTAGCATACTAACATGGTCACAATGACAACATTACGCTGCAGTCACCCAAGGAGAGAATGGGAAATCGTTCCGACGTGGGAACGTTCACGCCTTATTCCAGGATGGTTAGCCCCAATGCTAAATTTGTAGTCACACCAATAAAAAGCCTTTAGCCACGTCGGCTGCGACAGCTGCGTAAATGGAGGCGTTGCAGTTTTTTGACACTTCTGTAGTTCTTTTGACCGAGCGGGAGAAATCGCACCTTTCAGAAAATTTGTCCAACTCGGAATTAAAAGTTTGTTTTTCTCTGGTTCTGGTGCTTGTAATTAAGGTCTGGATTATAAGATGTGAACACAGCATTGACATGTTTAGCGGGCAATTTATTTTTTTTACCAGGTTCACCATTTTAGCTTACCGTGCTAGCATGCCAGCATTTGCTAATTAGCAGAAAACGCAACATGCAGCTGAGGCCGGTGGGAAAGGCTAAACGGAGTCATCCCCTGGCGATCATCAACATCTGTACAGAATCTCGTGGCATTACACCGAGCGGATGTTGAGATATATCTGTCAGTGGTGACCAGCAGACCAGGTGTGGCTGAACAGAAGGTTCGTGGGTACTGGCATCCATCTTTACTGATTCACCTCTTCTCTTCCTCTCTCTCACACCCGCACAGCTGTTTCTTTCATCCCTCTCCTCCTCTCACCACAGCCCTCCTCTTCCTCCTCCTGCAGCCTTTATCTCTCCACTTCCTGCGCCTCTTTCTTCCACGTCGCAGGCAAGATAAAGATGATTTTGCAGCACACTTCGCGTACGACTGTGCTTGAGGGAATTCCCAGCGGTGTCTCTCTCTCTACGTGCCTGCCTCTCCCCTTGTGGTCGTTCTATAGTCTGCTTCGGCGCCCCGCGGCGACGATAACGCCGTCTTCCATCGCGTTTGCCCCTGCAGTCGCCTGCCAGCCTGCGATAAAGATGATGTTTTGATATTGCCGCGATGAAACCTGTCTCTCAAGTAATCCCGGTTCGACGCGTCCACAGAGTCCGCTTTGTTCAACTGGAGCCGTTGTCCCGCTGCAGTGTTCGTCCTTGGCGGAGATGAGTTTGTAGAAGCAGCGTTTGAAATGACTGAAAACACTCACCTGCCAAGTTAAAGCACAAAAAGGAATGTTTTTCTCTGCGGCCAAAAATATCATTCAAATGTGGTGCATTTAAACACACCAAGTCAAGCGTACCCATCCTCTTCAAACCCGTCCCCGTCTGGAAACGTGTCCTGTGAGAAATATCCTTTCCATTAGCAGACAGGAGCAGAATTATTCAACACTCGCGTCTGTAAATCATAAAAAACAA
>JAVQJF010055505.1:0-39606 GCA_036023855.1 Gadopsis marmoratus | reverse complement strand
TGTTGGGTCTGTACATATAGAGTTGGCTTGGACTTGCTCTATATTAACAAGTGCTATGAGATAACTTTGTTATGATATAGCGCTATATAAATAAAATTGAATTGAATTGAATTGAATATGAATTTACATGGGACAAAGAGGAAATGTCAACATTAGTCTTCTGTCCCTGTTGCTGGGCAGGAACACTAGCAGACAGTTGACTTGTGGTTTAACACTCATAGTGACTATAGTATCAGCTTTGCTTTGTGTCAAAAGGGAGGTTGCCAATTTCTCTCCTGGGATGGGAACAGGAGAGCATCCAGCTTCCATGCACATGCATGTGTGCTGGGGGGAGGGTATGTTGAGATAACCAGACAACAGTCTATAAGGAGTTAAATTTCATGATTCCATCCAGTGTTTGAACAGCAGTGTGAACTGAATGCAAAATACTTAAAAGTGGTTGCTTCAAAAAACGGAGATTTTACTAAATAATAAAGCATGCTTTAAATGTGTCATAATTCAAAAACTGCAATCACTGCAGTTGTTTTCAAGATAAAACCTTGCAGGACAACCCAACATTAATGCTAGAAAAATAAGGCAGAAAGTTCAGTTTATAAAAAGCCTAAGCAATTTAATCTTGATCCTCAGCAGGTTACGAATGATTATAAAATGTCTAAAAAAACTACATATGTGCTATCCTTGATCTGGAACAGAAAGTCCTGAAAATGTCAGCGTAAAACTGCTGCTACTGTGCAGAGTTAGTTATGGCATCTGAGCAGCCAAAATGATAAAAGTGGCATGTAACTTGTTGCAGGTGGGTATTTTGTCCTCCTTTATATTTGGTCTGCCTGACAGGCAGCTGGTGGAAAGAGTAAATGAAACACAATGTGTATTTCTGCTGCTATGAAAAGAACACAGTAAGATAGCAGCTCAGTTCATGCAGCTTTTTATTCTGATGGTTAGTTCTAAAATAAACCACCACACATTTTAGTTTTTCTGTTTGAGTACAGATAACCAATTAAATACCCATTAATTAGTGAGCTTCTGGTAGGTGTGGTTAAGATAATCGACTGCTAGCTCCAGCTATGTACTTAACATACATTTCAATTCAACTCTGTATATATAGACCCAACAATTCCCACCATGAGCAAGTGCTAGGCGACAGTGGCAAGAAAAAACTCCCTTTTAATAAGCAGAAACCTCGAGCAGAACCAGACTTTGGGTGGGAGGTCATCTGCTTCGACGGGTTGGGTAGAGAGAGAGGGAGGGAGGGAGAGAGAGAGAGGGGGTGAGAGAGAGACATGAGCGTGGTATCAGCCTCCCCAGCAAGAATGCAAAATAGGTGTTTTTTCTTTCACAAAATGTAAAACTAGTCCTTTAAGTCATTTATCCAGCAAAACTACAAAACAGTATTTGGTTCCAGCTTCTAAAACATGAGCATTTGCTGCTTTCCTTTTCTTTTCCTGCTCTAACTCTACCCCACCTCTTTCCCTCTCCCTCTCCCTCTCTCTTTCTCTCTCTCAACCCAGTCGAGGCAGATGACCGCCCACCCAGAGCCTGATTCTGCTCGAGGTTTCTGCCTGTTTAAAGGGAGTTTTTCCTTGCTACTGTCGCTCATGGTGGGAATTGTTGGATCTCTGTACATACTGTTTCATACTTATATGAAAAGTGCTATGAAATAACTTTGTTATGATATGTAGTTATATAAAGAAAGCTGAATTGAATTTCTCTGTTTCATTCTTCATACCACTTATCCCAAAGGGTCACAGGGGCTGGAGCCAATTGGGCAAGTTCCAGGGGGAACACCCTGGACTGGTCACCAGTCAATCACAGGGCAGACAAACAGACATTTAGGGGACACACATTCACACCACATTCATACACCAATGGGGACACAGTTGCCATGCTGGCCTCCACCGGGGGCAACTCAGGGTTCAGTGTCTTGCCCAGGGACACTTCGACACGTGGACAGCGGGAGCTGGGGTCAAACCACCAGCTCCAGGGTTAATGGATGACCACACTATCCTCTCAGCCACAGCTGCCCAATTTTCTCTGTTTGATATTGTAAATTGAATGTATTTGGTTGGGTTTTAGCTGTTGATCGGACAAAAGAAGCAATGGAGATGTCACCTTGGGCGTCGTGACCCTGTGATGAGCATTTTTAAATATTATTTGACATTTTCTAAAACAATTGAAAAACAAGAAGAGATTAATCGGTAATAAATTATATGTAGCCCTTTCTTTGGAAACTTGGAAATGTCCACACTACACACAGAGAAGTGATATACAAACTGACTCCTGCCTCTCCTTGTGTTTCAGTTAACCAGGTCCTCGTGGTGCTGCTGGTGCTGCTGGTGTCTCTCCTCCTGCACAGTACACTGCTCAGAGCCTTCACTAGGCCCAAACTCTCAGGTAGGTTTTATTCTAAGTCTTTATAGAGCAAATTAAAATGTGTCAACACATTAAAGGATAAGTCTGGCAATGTTGTATATTGTACTTATTGTCAGCTAATCTCATGAAAAGACCTAAACCAACATTGAATTGATCCTAACATAAATATTGTGTGTCCAAAACCTTATATATCTTCCTCTGTGCCATAGAGCTCCATTGTCTTTCAAAAACTATAAAAACACATCAATGAGCCACACTGTTGCACTGACTGACAGCTTTCATATTACCACAAATACACACGGTGTAGTTTATTTTGACTCAGTCCCACATACACACTCATGCTGCCCCAAACACTGAGAAGACCACCAAATGTGGATTAATCCGCCACTGAAAATAGCCCCCTACAAATGCACTATTTACTCTTCTTTGAGTAACGTTTGCCAAAACCTACAGTGCCCAGCTGTTTAAGATTTCTGCCTTTGGTAGGGGCCAATGAACTTGGGGCTGAGAGCCACAGACAGAGTAAGGAAGTCAGAAACTATAAAACATTTGACTAACACATTCTTTTCATGAGATTTGTAGACAATAAGAATAAGAAAATACAGCCTTATCGATCCATCTAATGTCATTTTAATGATCATTCAGTTGTTTGACAGTCATGACAGTAAACACTAAGTGGTGTGAATACAACAAACACAGCAGAGAGTGTGTGCTTTTGTTTTGCACTCACTCTAGTACTTTACTGTAAATTTGTAAGCAGTACAATTTCTCATGTGCTGATTTTGTTTTGTATGTCACACCATCCAAAATGACACAAACCAATCTAAACTTTCAACCTCCCCTCCCTGATTCTGTTGAGATCACTGGAAGAGCCTCGGAAGAGCAGCACGAGTTTCTGAAATAAGCGTGCCAGAGGCGGATAATGCCGTCCCCATTATCATCTGTGCATCGGAGGAGCGTATGGGTGCAACCATGGCAACCATCAACAGCATCTATAGTAACACGGATGCGAGTGTTTTTTTCTATATTGTTACTCTTCGTGATGCTGTGAAACTGACAAGGTTTGTCCCTTGTTACTCTTTAAAAAGGTGCTAGAAATTATGATTTCAAGCATACAGGCAATTTGTGTTGTTCTACTGTAATTGTTCCAAATGTGGGTGTGTTTTTTGGGCTACTTGACAGTCCAGTATTATTGCCTATCATGATGATTTTAATGTTTATTGACCTAATCATACTGTCTTTGCATCTTCCCAGGCAGTACATAAACAAGACTAAACTGAAAGGCATCAAATATAAGATATTGGAATTTAACCCCATGATTCTACGAGGAAAGGTGAAGCCTCATTCCTCTCGACCTGATCTGTTACATCCAGTGAGTTCTGGGTGTGCTTTTGTTCATGTATTGATACAGACACAGCTCAATAGAGTGCTACCCCACAATCTAAATGTAGAGTTACTGTGAAATAACTTTGCTTTTGTTTTGCAGCTCAACTTCGTGCGCTTTTACTTACCTCTGCTTGACATCAAACATAGGAGGGTGATATACTTAGATGATGATGTCATTGTGCAGGGTATGTATATGATCAAGCTAGGAAGGAATGTTTCAAATTATGTATGCTAAAGATGGTGTTAAGGCTTGCCGATTAATAAATCTGTGCTTTTTTCAACAATTAACCCCAAATACTCAGACAATTATTTTGTGTTGCAGTTGGATATGTTAGATTTTATTACAAAGATTGAATTACAGGTCACCATATAGATATAACTTGTAATGATAATAACTGCAGCGTAGTTGGTCTTCTGTCCTCTTTGTCGTTTGTCTGTAGCAAATGTATAGGATTATGCGGCCTTCGTGGAGGTCTGCAGTCTGACTGAGAATTTCTCACACATCTATAAACGTCAAATCCACACACATACACAATACACTGATTTTGTATTAATTGTGCAGTGAGACATATTTTATTGAAAAAGCAATGTAGAGTAGAAAGGCAAATCTAATATTTCATACAGATGGTAAAAGTGCTGTAATAGGTATAGTGTATGTGTATATACCGTACCACTTTTCATACTTTTCAGGCGACATCAAGGATCTGTTTAATATCAAACTGAAGCCAGGTCATGCTGCTGCTTTTGCCACTGACTGCGACCTGCCCTCCACGCATGAGATGGTGCGCAGCATCGGCATGCAGGTGGATTTTTATGTCTTTTTGTCATGACCAGTGAATTCCAGTAACAAAGTGAAGAGAATCCATCAGCAGTCCTTTCCAGGCAGACAGGAAGAGTTCATTGATTTATTGACAAAGTAAACATACAGAAACTTGCCTTCAGACAGGCAAGGAGTTTCAGGGTTAAGGTTGTTGGTTGGTTGTAGGTACAGGTGTCTTGAAAGCAAAATGCATGAAACAACAGCATCTGTGGAGAGTCACTTTGTTGTTAACCTACCAGTGTAAATTGGCAATGCAATGGGTACCAGTCTGAAAGCCAAACCTGGAGGAAACACAGTAACGGATCTTCTGCAAAAATTAATGTGGATCAGTCCACTCTCTGTCTATAGTTAGCATCAGTAAATAGAAAATACGCAGTACATATGCATGCATATTGTACACATATTTGTATGTACACATATGTGCGTACACATATTGTCTTTATTACATCATTCAACATTAATGTGCATTTATGTAAGATTTATAATTAATGCCATTAGTTGTAAACTCGTAGCTACAGGGTCTTCACTTTAGACCATTAGATGAATTGATACTGAATGTAATATTCCTGGACAATCATTTTCTTAGTTGACTAAAATTTGGAATCCTCTCCTCTGAGCTCTTCCCCTAGACATCCTACATGGGCTTCCTGGACTTTAGGAAACAGGAAGTTAAAGATCTGGGCATCCACCCCAGAGACTGCTCTTTCAACCCTGGAGTGTTTGTGGCAGATGTCAGCGAATGGAAGAAACAGAAGATCACCAAACAGCTGGAGAAGTGGATGGAGGAGAATTTCAGGTACACGCAGTGGCGAGCAGTTTCTAGAAACCCTCATGTGGCATTTTGCCATATGTCCAGCTTGAAGATAAAGGTGTGGGGAACTATAAGCACTGATTGGCTTGGAGAATTGCTTTCTGAGGACTTGGTCTTGTATAAAAACAATACAGTAATTTTAATTGGCAAAGTAGAACTCTATGAAAGCAATGGAATATGGTCTTGCGTACAAAACAACAACTTCCTGCAGTTTTCAGCCCCCCATTTAAAGGTACTATGTAACTTTTTACATAGTTTTTTAAGTATTAATAATTTTATATTGCCTGTGTGTGAATGGACTGCAGCAACCCTGAGACCCCCTGTATTTTACACAGTTTTTCTACCTAAAGAAAAATTGAAAAGAGATGTACATATTACATAATGTTTTTACCATGAAATCTTTTTATGGTTGGAGTCCATTGTAAACAACACGAATCTAGCAGCAGCAGTGTCCACTCAAAATCAATACTCTTAATACCAAAACCAACACATTTCAAGCCAGGGGGCTGTGTGAAGAAAAACAGTGAAAGAAATGCATGTCACTCCAGGTTTAGCTTTACTGGACTGGCTCTCTGTAGCTTTGTTATATATTTTACTGTAATTGATTTAAAAGTCTGTCCAGTATAACCTGTATAAACCCTTCCGTATTAGTGGCCTATACTGCTGTTTTTGTGGATATACACTACTACATGTACCAGTTAATTCTTTCATTAATTTATTGTAATGTAATTTATTCTTTATATCATTCTGTCTCTCTTTTCATTGTATGTTGGCTATTCTTTTAAATGTCATGCACTTTGAACTTAATTTCGTATCCATTTTTACATTCATATTTTTTAAGTAGAGCTGTGGAGCAGTAAGAGTCTCCCTGATCAAAAACCCTCTTCCTCCTCTCCACCAGGCAGAACATATACAGCAGTGCCATGGCGGGAGGCGTGGCAACTCCACCCATGCTGATAGTGTTTCATGACAAATACACAACATTGGACCCACTGTGGCATGTCAGACACCTGGGTAAGATCAGCACTCCTGGTCACATACAGGATCATTTCAGTATGGGTTCCTAAATGGTGGTACCTGAGATGACTAAGTCATTGTTTTAAAATAACAACAAAAAAACTATTTCACCCTTTTTTTCAACGGTTGGCTTTGTACATGATATGAGAATGTGGTGCTATTTTATTGAAACTCTTTGTTTAATTTACCAAACTTACGCTGAAAACAAAATTAGCCAAACTGAAACTGCAACTAAACTGGTGTCCCTCAAGTGGGCCAGTCAGTAAAATGTAAGAAAATTTACTCGTTCCCTCATTTTAAAATGCCATAATAGGGAAATGAGACACGTTACTACCAAAAATCTGATCTGCAGTATATGATATATTGATCTTGATGTACAGTTGTGTACTCTCTCTTGCATTCTGGGATGGACAAACCATCCCTTTTGGCTCAAATCATTATTCTGGTAACAGAATAAACTGGTAAATGCTACTGGGTTAGCAAGTTAGAAAGCTAATTTTAGCATACAAAGTATAGAAAACATACTTTTACCAATAAAAATAAAGTCAACAGAGCTTATTACAGATCTACCTACCTCCAACCTACCTTGTGTTATGTACAACACACGAGTCTCAGAAAGAAACATATAATAATAAATTATAAACAAGATTAATAAAATAAATCAGTAATTAACATATTAAAAATAGAAGTGACTAATAATAAATTACTTTTACAGTAATAATGGCAAGTAATGGCTAAAAATGGCAAATGATGGGGAGTGGAATCATTAACACTGTGACATACAAACGTAAAGAATAAAATATTGTAGTGTTCACAAAGCTTTCCTGTGGCGCACAGGCTGGAGTCCAGACGCCCGCTATTCAGACATCTTCCTACAGGAGGCACACCTGCTGCACTGGAATGGCCCTTTCAAACCGTGGAATTACCCTGCTGTTCATTTGGATCTGTGGGAGAAGTGGTTTATCCCAGACCCCTCTGGAAGGTTCTCTTTGATACGACCTCAGAGAGATCGCTGAGGTCTATGGAACATACCACAGAGGGACATGAAGCATGTGAAGTTTAGATGAAAGGTGTAATAGGAGACGTACAGTGAATTTAATACTCAGCAATGCTCTGTGGTCTACAGCAAGTAGATATTAGAATATTTCTTGTGCGAAAGTACAAGCTTGTACGAAACTTTGAAAAGTGAACTTGAGAAACTCAGAACAGAGACAAGATTGTGTTTCTATGCTTAGCTGAAATACATTTTCGTTTTCCCGATTTTTTCATCTTTACAGCTACTGCTTCAAATATGGCATTGAAATCTTGAGATAAACAGAACACCTAACAGCGGTGTGTTACTACAAAGGTTATATTTCTGATAGTCACTACAATGGCTGTTAAAACTGTATGATAACTATAAAATCAAAATAAAAAAGTAATATTCCCAGGTCTGTTGATTCTGCATGAGTACTTTTACATTTGACACAGTCAAAAAGTACATTGATACTTTTAATGGGCTAGAATTTTAAATGGAGGACTTTTACCTGTGGGTTTTTTTTTTTGACATAGAGATATATCTACTTTTCGATCTGGATGCTGGCTATTGTTGGCGTGAGGTGAGAGTCTCCAACACGGCCACCAGAGGGCTTTATAGACTTGGAAGTTCCTCCTAAAGGATCTGATGAGCTGATTGCCACAGAAATGGTCTGCACCAGCTGCAGTGTGCTTTTAGAGAGCAGCTCCTCTATTCTTCTGTCTGGATGAACTCAGCAACACACACAATGTGCACACACACTAAGGACAACATACAGTATAAGTATCATTTGCATTCTCAAGATATACACTGCTCAAAAAATTAAAGGAACACTTTTTAAGCACATTACCCAGTCCATACCAGTATAGATACAGCATGATTTTTCTTCCCATTGAGATCTGATGTGTTGTCAATGTGTTCCTTTCATTTTGACATGACATCTCAGGTGGAAACAAGTTTTACTTTGTAATTTCAATGTGAAATCTTAATTTCACCATAATCACCTCCAACTTTGAAAGGAAAGATTACCAGCTGACCTGCATTAAGAGGTTAATCAAAACTGTGAAGGGAGGAGTGTTTCACAGTCACGTGCTTTACAATAAATGAAACTGAAAGGAACACAGAGTGACAGCACAAAGACATGTCTCTATCTCTCATCACAAACATCTTCAGGCCTTCAGGCCTCTGAGCAATGGGAATTAACAGGGAAGAGTGAATACTCACACAAAGACAACAATGCCAAAAATGTCTGACATGCTAGTTTTGCTGTCAGGGCATTGTTAAAGGTGTCCTACATTGGTTGTCTTCCATGGCACAGTAGGTGATTTCCTTCTTAATTGTTGGTACAAAATGGGTATGCTGTAGCTGCCTGCATCTCTTGTCACTCAAGTTGTCCATTGTGGTTTGACAGGTGATCTGCAGCCCCTTTCAAGGCAGTACAATGTTATTGAACTGTTGCCCAGTCCAACTTTAATCTGTGATCTGCATCATACCTACTTGTTTCAACATGACTTTTACTGACATTGTAATATTGTGTGTTTTTCCAGCATTTTTATTTCACACTTTCATTTTTGTTCTTATGGCAGTAGCCAGCAGTTTCTGTGCTCCATCTGTCTGGATGTGTTCACTGATCCTGTCACCATATCATGTGGACACATCTTCCCCGAGCACTGTAATATTAATGTCCAGTGTCCGTGTCCCACGTGTAAAGAGCTTTTTGACAGAAGACCTGAACTGTGGGAAAATAATTTTATATATTTGACTGTGAATCTCACCAGGAGCTTCACTAAAAAATCACAGTTATGACAAGACACAAGCTGATCAATCCTTTGGAAAAACCAGAGGGCAGAATGTGTAAGAAGCAGGATAGACCTTTCCTGAGAAGACAGCATTTAATTTACCTGAATGTAATTCTTTATCAAAGACAAGGACAAATCCTCATTATGCAATGCTATGCTATGCTATGCACCGAGCTGCAAATACTGTAGTACTCCTAGGCGTATAATTTAAGATGTTATTGCTTATTAGTGGGAGTGGATGTTCACTCATATTATGATTACTATTTCAGGAATGGTGTTACTCAAATTCTGCGTCATAGTCACAATCTCTTTTAAACATCCATCTAGGAATCTAGGTTCAAGTTCACAGGTACTTGCTGTGTGTGTGTGTGTGTGTGTGTGTGTGTGTGTATGTAACGCTCCCCTTGATGCGAGGAAGGGTTTTTGACGCTGGGAGCTGGCATGGACTGCATCAGAGGCGGTGGTGTCTGCCGTTTCACATCATCGGGACGTCAGATTTCAGATTCAGGTTGTTGTGGAGTTGTTGGGTGCGTAGACACCACTTTGGCAGAATACCAGAGCCTTTAAGTTATGAATGTTATGTAGCATCCCAAAGGAAATTGATGGGACTAAATTTTTACTATCTCATAGCACAAAATGGCCACACTGTATCTGTTGATAGGACTGATCAATACCATTGAGTACTTCACCAGCTCCTGACATTTCAGGCTTTCAAAACTTGTTTTCCCACTTGTGCTCTGGTCAAGGCAAGCTTCAGTACACAGTGGCAAACAAATGAGGCTCAGTTGGTCTTAAGGGTCTTAATGTATGCCAAGAAAATATTTCCCACACGTTACACCACCATCATCATCAGCCTGTAATGCAGAAAATGATGGGTCCATGAATTATGTTTACATGAAAGCCTATGGAAATCAATTTCAATGATGATAGTAAATTATATTTGTATTTCACATGTCACTATAGAGACATAGGAGAGAATCCAGTCATCCAGGTCTGTGAAAAAAGGCTGTGGTCTTTCAGGAGACTATGTGTGAGACTGCACGTACTGGCAGACAGGGCAGGAAGGGCAGAGGCTCTCTGCGTGTGTATGTGTGTAAAAGAGAGACTGTGTGTAGGTGATACATTAGTTGCGTGTTGGAGGATATAAATATTAGTGTCACATTTCAAAGAACCCTGCATTTTGTGTGAGTAAGTGTGTGTATGTGTGTGTGCACGTGTCTAGAGCATGGTGTGGAGTCACGTTTATCTTTGTGTTATGAGGAATGCAGATTGTGTGACATCACTGCCTGCCTGACAGTTTTCCACAGAGTTATTTGTGTGGTAGGAAACAAAATGTTGACTCTGAAGTTTGGAGACACGCCCACACACATACACAGACACACATTTTAAAGACAGATGATACTTTTCTATATTTGTCTTTTAGTAAAAAATATCTTCCTCTATGCCATACAGCATTGTTGTCCAAAAAATACATCAATGAGCCACTATTGCACTGGGTGTCATGTTCCTTCATTACCATGAACACACACACAATGTAGTTTATTTTGACTCAATCCCACACACACACCGTCCTGCTGCCCCAAATACTCACTAGAGTACCATAAAAATGTATTAGGTAGCAATGACTTCTTCCTTCTCATTCCTTCCCTGATTCAAACCGCTATCCCTCACGTGCGTCTTCTTTGTTTTACGGCGGTTAGCATCAAGCCCTTGTGTCACATCTACTTCCTGTTGTTCGTGCTAAAAAGCTTCTGCCAGAGCAGGATTCATGTGTGCATGAAGGCCCGCACAAAGCCATTTGACTGACGGCTTGGCCCTATAAGGGAAAAGCAAAAGCAATGTGGGAATAACAAAAGCAATAAGGGAATAGCAAAACCAAAAGGGAAAAGAATAAGGAAACATAAAGGGATCATTTATATTTTATTTGTAATTATATATATTTATTCTTTTATTTTTTTCTCTTTATATTTCCACATTTATTGTCTTTTTCTTTTACAGATTTATTGGTTTTTGTGGCACTCCTATGACTCCATAAGAAAGTGATCCAGAGAAATCATTCCATGTATCTTTGCAAAATATTTGGTTCAAGAAGCTTGGTGACATAGTAACTATACTCACAGGGCTGGTTGGTGAACTGTTGTAGCTGGCGAACTAACCGCTAATCGCAAGCTAGCTGGGCAGAAAAATCACCACCTCTAAATTTTAGCAATTGACACATTTTATCTCATTTGTTTAATCCACATGAAAAACTGTATTTCCCAAAATGTCACAGTACTCCTTTGAATGATACACAAAAGTAACTTTTAGCCATTTTTTATAGCCACACTGTTAATCCATTGAACAAAATAACCTTAATTTCTTACACTGCTTAAAGGGTAGCTACTCCCACATTACAAGAAAACATAATTTCTACTTTCTACTGAAGAAATAGTCCTTCTCACAATGTTTGACTGTGTGTTTTCTGCATTATCCAGAGCTAGCTCAAATCACCAGGGCTTAACTGATCTTGGAGACGATTAGGCTATTTAAGCATAAAGACTGGAAGCAGGGGGAAAGAGCTAGCCTGACTCTAAATTGTAAATGTAAGGAGATATCATTAATTGGTATGTGAAACAGTTTCTGCAGGCTGATTAGATACACACAGGACAATATATGACATAATTTGTGCTGGTGGACTTTTTGGTCAAAAAGGCACGCTTTTAGCTTTAATTCAAGGGGTTTGACAAAAATCACATTAACCGTTTAGGAATTACAGCTATTTTATACAAAGTCTTCATGAAGTTTTAAAGGGGCCTTAGCCCTTCTCAGGTTTTTAAAACTTGCCTGCACAAATTAAAAAACACACTTCTTATCTGTGTTTATATTTAATCCCGTACCTTTCAATCACATCTTGCATTGCTTGATTGCTTCATTTCAAATCCATTGTGATTATGTACAGAGGCAAAAGTACAAAACGTATGTCACTGTCCAAATATTTATAGACCTAAATGTATGTATCTCAATGTTTTTTGGTGTATATATCTTTGAAGTTTAAATTTGGACAAGTGGTAAGCTAACTAACTAACAGCTTTGGGCAGTAACACATTACTCAGTAACATGCTACAGTAACGTGATTACTATTTTTCGTAAGGAGTAGTGTAAGGGATTACAATTTGGAATTCAGTACATTAGTTACTAATACCAGTATTGCTCCATTACTTCGGCTTGTTTGCTGTCTTACCTAGAGTGTGATGGAGGGTTGACATCAGTTCGGTGCAGTCCACACATAGTGTTGACGTTTGGCTCCAAACACCACGGTTTAATGACTTTAACAACCTCATGGTACAAAGTCAAACCCACAGGACTCCCCAAAATTCCCAAGTTTCTAAAACTTGTGTGTCAGGCTGAAGTTCAAGGAAAATCATACATGGGAAATAGAGATTATTTTATTTGATGCAATAGAAATAGAACAGCCAAAAGAAAAGTATGAATGTACAGTGTTTCATTCTGTGTAAGTATGATATACAGATGATTGGTATATTAAAGGTCAAACCTGAATAAATAAGTAGAAATATATAATGAATGAAGACACTTCATTAAGGGCACAAGACCTCACTGAATGGCTTGATGAGTGTAAAAATTATGTTCATCCCTCCAGAGTTCAATAGACTGGGAAGCTGTTCTGAAGGAACAGCACCATAGTAACACAGCTTATATTGGTTTTTCCTTTTATTTTCCATCCATCAAGGGAAGTCCTGGAACACGCACATTCAGAGCCCCGGTATATGAGTCAGTCAGTATGTTAAAAGTGTTTCTTTGAAAGAAATTATATATTACCAAGAAATGTGTTCAAAATTCTGTTTGCTATTGGTTAAAGTTGTAAAAATGAGCAAGTGGAAATATATGACTTCTTAAATTCTTAAGCTTCCTGTTCTCCCATGTCCTCCATCTCTCCTCTCCTTTAACACATGTGAAATGAACAAATAGCTTGTCTGGCCAACCCCCCTGTCACTAATTAACTCCAGTCACATGAACTTTACTGCTAATGTGGCTGCTGTCAGATCATGCCCTTGATTATGTGTTTACAATGTTTCATATTTAGTCATTTCATTTGTTGGTTCTGTCTGTTTGTAATGATTGACTTCTTTGGGGATTGTTGGGTCAGAACAGTTTGGCCAAGGGCATGGTAACATGGAGTAGGATGGAACTGAGTGGAGTGTCTTTTAAAAAATATACTGAATAATACATTTTGCTTATTTTTATTTGTGAATACTTAGAACCTTTGGGGCATTTCAAGTGTTTCAAAGTCTCATGTGATTCTATTATGTATGTTTTTATGTCCTTTAGGAATGAATGCACACACACGCACACACACACACACACACACACACAGACTCTTAAATCATACTCCATACTCCAACACATTACAGTATAGTTCTTTATTTTACAGAGTGAAGGACATTGTCAGTAACAGCAGTAACATGTTAACTACAGTTAAGAGTTTCCTTTCCTACCATAAGGTCATGTTGAAGGAACAGTGAACAAGATGAGATAAATAGTCTTTGGTGACATACAGATATTAACATACAAAGATAACTTAAATACAAAATACTTTCTTTAAATAGTTTGGCTAAATATATATATATATATATTCACAGATGCACGGGACGTTCACAGTCATCTGACGCCACATGGAGTACACTGACATCTTCAAACCCATTAGCAGACAATCTCAAGCTCATTACAATGAGCGAAATTCAAACACCTATTGACCACGTGTTTGCATTAAAGTGCTTTCCTGTGACCCTAAAGGATATCATGTGATTTTCAAATGGAAAATCAGCAAAAACAAATCTACAGATCAACCTGGGTCTATTGTATCTTACACTACTAACAGAAATGTTTTACACACTAACTCTGCACTCATTCCTCTATGCAACAGAGAGCCATGAAAGCTCTAGATGCTTCTATGGGGAGGTGTTAGTTGTTGTGCACATTTTGCTCACACAACTCGACATGACGCAACAGCTGACGTCACAAAAACATACTGTGCAAAAGAAGACTGGGAGCACAATGCTCCAGAGCACACATCAAACACAGGACATAGATGTCCTGATATCCTATGTACAACAGCTCAAACACGTGTGTGTGTGTGTGTGTGTGAAATTGTACATTTTAATAAGTAGAGAGATCCACCAGGATTTTAGAGCATTTGAAAAGCCTTTTAATGATCTGTCACGAGACATTGATTAGCTCCATTACAGCAGAGAGAATGGCATGTTTCACCTCAGCAAGCCTTTGAACAGATTAGATTTAATACCAAGAAACCACTGATCATTACCCTGTGACCTCCAGGCCCCCATGGTTACAGACAAAAGAGAAAAAGAGAGCCAGGATGGCCATGAGAGACTAAATATGAAAGGATAAGTTTTAGGCTACAGGCACAAAGTAAAATCAGAAGACACAGATTAAGATATAAAATAATAAATTTCTATATGATGTAGATCAAATACTGCAAAGTCATTTGATTTGTCAAGTACAGCCTGGTATTTGATGAGTAATGCTCTTAGGAATAGAAAACTTTCATGTTTGTGAAATGATATGCTACATAACAAAGGCTAAACTTCTCCTGTGTTTGAACACCACTCTCTGCAAGTTAGGATCAGGCTACCATATAGTAAGTCTTGGAAGAATAGTTTAAAAAGAAACATTTAGAGGTATGTAAATAATATGCAATAAAATTATGTTTCTCGCCCCCAAGATTTGGGTTTTATACGTATGGTTGCATTTTTTGGAAAGTTTAAGGCCTGTTAAATGTTTGCATGGTTGACGATGTAGAGCTTGACCTCAGTTATTTTCAGTCCATTATCCCCCCACCATTTCAGCAACGGACATACATAGAGAAAAGATGGTGCTATGCTATTTTATGAACATATTTTAAATTGGGCATGCTTATACTTAACATTTTGGTTACTGTGGTCTTTCATTAGAAACCCACAATGTAACAGTAGAGCTTTTGGATGTCGTCTCAGGACTAATTAAACCCATTCAAAATAGTATATGTGAACATTGCTGCCAAAAGAATTGCATATATAGTACAATGTATTCTATGTATGGATCAGTTGACCTTTATTTATTAATTCTTCTTCAACATTATTGTTATCCACCATATCTCACAATAAATGTGTTTTATAAGATGATTGGTTTCTTATTGTTGGATTTGCCAGCTTTTAGAGGCTCATTATGACCTCCAATTGGGCAAAGTATGGAGGGAGACAGACAATTGCCCCAAAACATCTCTTGGGCTTACAATCTTCAGAGGCACACTTGGTTGTAGAACACTCAAAGACAGTTATTTCTCAATTGAAAAAGGGTTTTCCAAAACTCTCTGACCACTTTGCTTGATTGGTCCCTTGTCCAGTAATGTAAGTAAAATTCGAAAATGTAAACGGAATAGGAATAAGAAGTCTTGAAAATCCCAAAAATTACTACAAAAAGAATGGAAAATTGTTGGTGGTTCGTATTTTTTGTTTCTTTTGTTTTGTATTAGTGGTGAACCAACCCTTTAATATCTGCAAACTTGAAGGCTTCATATTTAGTGTTGAGTGTGCAGACCATGACAGGCTCAGGGCTCCCCCTCCCCTGCTGTGGTGCTCCATATGACTGAAGTGATTAGGTCAGGTTTATTAAGCTGCTGTCAACCCAAATGCCTGACTTGCAAGGGGAAGTTATGAATCATGTGAAAGGGCTGATATTTCAGATTTGGCCTCCAGTGGGGAAAATGCCAAGAGTGGCGCAACCAATCTATGGCTCCAAGGTTCACTTTGCCACTATAATGCAACATTGAAACTGATCTTTTGGGAAGTCAGTTACGGTGTAGATTCAAAACACTGGATACTGACCCTCTTCTTTTTCATTTTCAGTGTGGAGTTCATGTACTGAAGTCCCGACTCAGAATGCGCAGTTGTGAAATGACCTGGGAGTTTCAAAGCTGACAATAAGGGGGGCACAAAAAAATAATTAAAAGGGTTCACCAGGTCAGATACTTGGTCTTTGGGAAAGCATTGGTTTTGACAGGGCTCTGAGTGCAGGTTGAAATCCACATTAGGGGCTTAAATGTTTGATCAATGAGCTATGGGATAACCACTGCTGGAGAGGTCAGTTGGCAGACAGGACCAGGACACTGGATGGTGCTGAGGACAAGCCTTCATTCTTACATTAACAGGATTAAGATGTCAAACTGAGGCATCTAGTGTTCTGAGTATTCCGGAGGGAGAACCAAAAAAAACGTCCTTCAAAAGGCAAAAAGATGGTGGGAGAAATCACATTGGGGGTCAGGATCTTGAATTTGGATTTTCAAATCAATCAGTCAGCACAAAAAATAGAGAGGCCGTCATTCATGAGGAGTATAATTGTCATTTTGAGATAGATAAACAAAAGTTATGGACTACATCAAATTCTAATGCAAAGACTACCAGTAATACATTAAGAGATAAATAAATGGAAATACAGATAGACTTGCTGTGGGTGTTTGGGGGTGTAAACTAACTCATCCATAACTATGGGGGCTCCTAGGGTTAATGGGGGATGAGTCTTCTCTGCCACTCTGACCAATGAGCTGATAGAGTCGGTGGCTGAGATTCTGCACTTGGCAGGTTCCCAGGATGCAACCTACTCTCATCAGCTGGGCATGTTGTGGGTAGTGGTGACCACCTCGCGATCCCGAATGGGCATGACGTCGAGCTCTCAGCACCCTCCCCTTGATGTGTGAAGCCTCAGTGGGTTGTGCCCATGCTAGGCTTGGCAAGACTGTTCTCACTCCTGAAGCTGGTTGGTGCCTCAGGAAACCGGGCAGCCATTTTGGGGATTGGCTGGGGGCTGCAGAGGGGATGGCAATGTGAGTCTGGCTTCCTGATGTTGAAGCTTGATCGTCTCTCTGGTGGATAGGCTTGTTGAGAAGGCCCAACCTGAGGAGGAAAGAGAAAGCAGGTGAATATTTGTCCTGGAAGTGTGTGAGTATCATTCATTCAATGTGATTCAAACCACATCCAAAATACATGTCTCACTACTGAAATAACATGTTGCAAAAGAGAGCAGAGAAGAAAAAAATGGAGGAGAATGCTGGTGCCTGGACAAATGAAGAGGCTCAATTCCTAAACTCTTGTCATCAATACTTCAAAATACCATCATAACATGACTCTCCAGCCATTATAGCAGCTGTGTACTTCCTTTGAGCTAAATGCTAGCATCAGCATATTGACATGCTCAAACTAACAATGTAAACATTCTGATGTTTAGCAAGTAACCATATTCATCATCTTAGCATGTTAGCATGCTAAGATGATGAATATGGCATAAATGAACATGACATAAATGTGTGTATCATGCATGTGATATCAATTCATCCAATAGTTGTTGAGGCATTTCACTAAAAACAAAAAAGTCAATGTCATAGTGGTGCTAGAGTAGAGGTCAGGGAATCACTAAAGTCAAGAGACCACCAGGAGACCACCAGAAGGACCATGAGTCTATACAAAATTTCATGGTAATCCATTCAGTAGTTGTTGAGATATTTCAGTCTGGACCAAAGTGGTGGACCGTCTAACCAACACTGCCATTCCGAGCTAACCTAAAATTCAATTCAATTCAGTTTTATTTATATAGCACCATATCATAACAAAGTTATCACAGGGAACATTTTCAAACAGAGCAGGTCTAGACCGATTGCTTATTTACAGAGACCAAACAATTCCCACCATGAGCAAGCACTAGGTGACAGTGGCTAGAAAAAACTCCCTTTTAACAGGCAGAAACCTCAAGCAGAACCAGAACCAGGCTCTGGGTGGGCAGTCATCTGCCTCGACTGGTTGGGTTGAGAGAGAGGGAGAGAGGGAAAGAGGGGGAGTGGAGTGAAAGAGAGAGAGAGCAAGAGGAAAGAATGACAGTTGACTCTATTGCCCCTTTAAAAAAGAAGATAAACTAATTATAAGATAGATGATAAAGGTTGATGAGAGAAAAGCAGCCTAAATGTATATCAGGTTTTACAGTTGCTTCTAGGATTCCTGTGTTTGAAGATAAGTCAGTACCAGCTGATGACAGAAGGTGCTGAATTTTACCTCTAACAGTTAGAATTTTATCATTAAAGAAGCTCATGAAGACTCATCTATAGGAATAGATGGCTCAATAGAGCCCTGTCAGCCTTGCTACAGTGCTGAACAGAAACCTGGGATTGTTCTTATTTTCCTCTATTACTGATTAGTAATTATTAGGCTGCTCTGACATAACGGAGGGCCTTCCTCTAAATTTTAAGACTATCTTGCCAGACTGAACGTGATTCTTCCAAACTGGTGGAATGTCATTTCCTTACAAGTTTACGTGATGTTTGCTTTAATTTGCGGAGTAGGGGTTATACCATGGAGCTAACCTCCTTTGTTTTATCTTCAAGAAGATGATAAATTTGGGAAGGACTAAAGTTAGCACGGGAATCATCTGTTATATTGAGACATGGCACTGAATTAAATGTTGATGGAATCACTTCCTTGAATTTAGCTACAGCACTTTCAGATAGAAATCTAGTGTATGAATGTTTGGCTAATGGCGTGTGGCGTGTAATAGGAATTCAACAGTTATTAAATAATGGTCAGATAAAAAAGGATTCTGTGCAAAGACTATTAGATAGATAGATGTTAGATTACAAGGTCAAGGGTGTGGTTAAAACAGTGAGTGGGTTTATTTACACTCTTGACAGAAGCCAATCGAATCTAATAATGAGCTAAAAGCAGAACTAAGGCTGTCATTATCAATGAATAAATGAATATTAAAATCAACAAGAACAATAATTACTTTATCTGTTTTAAGGCCTAAAACTGATTCAGATAAAAATTCAAGATACGGTCCAGGAGCACGATACACTATAACAAATAGAATTTGCTGTTTTCCAGGTTGTGTGTGAAAGACTTAGAACAAGGCTTTCTAAAAGATTTGTAGATAAAAATATCTTTAGTCATGCATGTACCTGCCAGCATTGTTACTATAACAACTTATGTCTTAAGGGGCACAGGTAATTATGCAGAAATCCAATTATCCGTACAAAGCAGCTTTGGAAAACAAATCATTTTTGCCTGCTGTCACAGAATGTCTCTCTGCACACTCACCCATCCATGTGGACACTCATGCTCATCTCTTAATGCATGACATAAAAGCTAATGGCTTTTTACTTGTTGCCTAAATCAACATGTGCTCTCTCTTCCTCGTTTATTACATTATTTAATCACAATCTGCACCTTGCTGCATTTTAATTCCCAGCTGGGTTTCAGCGGTAACTATGGGAGATTTAGGTTGGCCAGCCATGTCTCAGTGGAGCTGATGGGCGTAAAATCTCAGTTGAGAAATAAATCAAATCCGTGGAGTTAGATTACCTCCCATCTGATTCAAATCAATTTGTTTCAAGGTTTTATAAACCTTGTTCTGCCTTAAGGCATTAAGTGAAACTATAAACATCTCTTGCCCAATAGATCCAAATCACGAAATGACATATTTTCTTACTAACTTGACCAGTAGTATCTACCAATACATATTAGACCTCTATCAAATGTTTCTGGAAAGATAAAATGCTTATGAATTGTTCAAATGTCACAATTCAGTGCTTGGGCACCACAATCCTTAACCTCTTAACCTGTACGGTATTTTGGGTAGAGGCAGAAATCTCAATCTCTTAAGATTATTTCAGAATCTTAAAACCAAAGACCAAATAAATAAAATGAAAACTAACCCATAACTAGTTAAATGTTAAAATATGTTTGTGTGTTGTGAACAGACCCTGTTCCCTGGGTTTCTGAGACTGCACATCGGACTAAATGACCTGTTAAGATGAACAGGTTCTGCGGTGTGGTGGACCAGTGGGCACAGGCTGTTCAGCAAACACAACACCAACTCACCATCTGTTCATTGTTTGACAAAGACAGTCGCTTCTTACCATTCGCCTCTGCAGCTTTAACTGAACTGTCACCATGGTGTTTGTATAGTACAGTGTGACTGAAGTCCCTGAGTGTTAACCCATCGCCACCACTGAAGGTTGAGGAGAAGTTAATAGGACAGTGCTGTTGCACCTGGCACCTGATCAATAGGAGGGAAATGTTAAATGTTAGCAATAGCTTCTTCTTTTGTAACGAGGTTTAAATACATCATCATGACAAATATATCTACCATTTGCTTTTCTGAGTCAAAGGAAAAAATGTTCCACTGCATGAGGTGAGGCACTGTTTCCCACTTTCTGAGAGGCAGAAGCCACGGCTGATCTAATTATAAAAAGTGTGTTCCACTTGTTATGCTAACTTGTGTTATTTTACCGTGAACACTCAATCTTCATTCACTTAAACTTGCTTAAATCAGCCAGTTCATCCGCTGGCTCACTGCAGGCAGGTCTGGTAGCCTGCAGGCAACCTGCTGATCAACAGTTGCAGTGGCTGAATAAATAGTTGTGTAACGACAGGCCACAGACGGAGGCAAGCACTATTTCCAGGACAGGCTCAGTGTGCCATGGTGCCACATCACCAAGTTACACCCACCTGGTCTACAGAGTGAAAGTTGCAGCTGACTGCACAGGGAAAGATATTCACATGGGTCACAAGGCAACAGTGGTGGCTCAGCACCAGCCTGTATGTAACACAAAAAAAAACTGGCTATATATACTGTATTTCTTTGTATATTTATTGTATCTGCATAGTGTTTTCACTGTTTTTAAACAGTTTTAAGGGTGAATTTAAAGTCGGTGATACTTTATGCGATACCTATTCTGACTTTATTGTTCTAGACCGAACTATAATATGTGGTGTTGACTCCTCCTTGCATCCTGGAGGTCAAAAGTATAAAGTAAGAGGGAAAAAACCCACTACGAGACCCCGGTTTCCTGTGGTCACATGTTGACCAATCCCCCAATGGGTAATAATGTAGCTGTCTCATTAAAGGGAATGGCTCCTGTCATATATAGTCAAAGGCAGATAATGTTTGCTCTTTATTTAAAGTTAAATGTGTATTTGCTTTCTAGAAGTCTTGTTTGGTTTTCAAGATTTCCAATGCAATGATTTTATTACTTATCTCACATAAAGCCTGATATCTTTCAGTTTAAGTCATTGATTTATCATATAAGTACTTCTAGTTCTCTAATAGTATACAGGCAATTTTTAATGTCATATTTTATGTTAATGGTTGTGTGAAGTGTGTGTAATGGAGGGCAAAGCCAAGGCCAAGCCCTGAGTCAGACTGCCCAGAAACAGCTCCACTTACATCCTCTTCAAAAAGACTTTGGACTGCCATTTTTTTCTTCCAGAAATTAAAAGAATATTGCAGTAGAAAACTATTTCACTCTGTCACATTTGATCTCACAAGACAATTATGAGCTCCATTATTGGCAGACAATCAAAGATATCTAAGTTACTTTGTTTTACATGTTTCAGCCCGCTGTGGTGTTGACGCCTTAGCGATTTGAAACTAAAATTGTTTTTGATTGAAGATGATTTCCACAGATTTTACAGTCTGATAAGAGGCCAATCCGATTCCTTCGTGCTGCTTTGTTTGGTTTTTCTTCCATATTAACCTCACAGCATTGCTGCCTTTAAGGCAAGGAATCAAAGCTGGAGTCTCCCCATGTTGATGGCAAACTACAGCTGCCATGCCCTCCCTGAAGAGGGTAAGCCCTGCCTAACCCTAACCGTAATCCTGCAGAGGTTATGTCTTGAATACAACGCCAAGTGACTGCACTGTGATTAATGTCTTTGTTCTCCCTCGTGGCAGGGAGAATAGCTGATATAGAGTCATTACGCTGGTGATCAATCAGTCTCTCTTTCCATCTTCCATTTGCTCTGTAAACATAGGAATGCTACAATGCTACATGGTAAACAAAGTTGTTCTTCACCTGGGTGTCTTCTGGTCTGATCACCGGTGTGATTGGCTGTTGCATTTCTCCAAAAGATGATTCAGATTTAACTTTTTGCTGCAGGGCCACTGCATTTTTTTTTCTGTCCAGCCGTTCCAATGTAGGAAAGGTTGGTCAGACCATCTGACAGTGCTTCTTATGATGCTGCCTAGACTGCATCAATAACATTGTATCTGCCATTGCTTTAATTGTACTGCGCTACTGTGTGTTCTCTTTCATCATGCTCTCCCCTCTCTCTATATATATCTTTTTTCCCTCTCTCTCTACCCATCCGGTCAAGGCAGATGACCGCCCACCCAGAGCCCGCTTCTGCTCAAGGTTTCTGCCTGTTAAAAGGCAGTTTTTCCTTGCCACTGTCACCTAGTGCTTGCTCATGATGTAATTGTTGTGTCTATACATATAGAGTTGTTCTAGACTTGCTCTATATTAACAAGTGCTATGAGATAACTCATAGCATGATATAGCACTATATAAATAAAATTGAATTGAATTGAATATGAAGTATACTGTCTAAAGTCTAAAGTCTATGCTGCTGATACACTACATGATTACCAGAGAGGCTCAAGATTACCAAGGGCAGCCTTAATCAGCAGTATATATGGTACATTCATTTGTGAGCTCCCACTAGGTAACAGTGGAGAGATTATTGTTAGCGAGAAGCAGGACAAAAATAAAGGAAAGGTGATTTATTTCACAGAACACACAGGTCCTACTTGTTCAGGAGCAGTTCTGGAATGAGATTTACCTTTGATCCACACTTGCACTATAAAAATACATGCACCTTCATGCCTCCGCAATGGTGTGGCTTTCTGTGTTGAGTAGAAGCCTGCTCTTTAAGGAAGTGGAGGATGGAATTTAGGTCTTAGCCATTAATCCACAGTGGAATTCTCTGCCGGCTTGGTCTCCCTCGACAGCTTCAGCCTGGGTTTGGTCAGAGTGACCCCTACAGAGCCATACGGCTGTTTAGACTGTACATACTGTATATCGCTGAGCAGTCCAAGCCAAAATTCATTACAACATGCAATGAACTAATGAGACACAAAAGAGGAGGTTTCTCTGGACATTATTTAAAGCAGAGGCAGTCCTAGTTTCATTCATTTTGCAAGCATAAAATTGGTTTTCTGAGATAGTATATGCAATAAAGAGAGAGTAATGTTCTTGTGGTTCTTTGATGAGGTGTAAACATGTCAAGAGGTAGGACCTAAAGCCAACTGCATGTGCCGAGTGGTTCAACAAACATCAATAAGGTAGGAAGTGTGAGAACTGTGTGAGATGAAGTCTGTTTCTACGTAATATTATGTTAAGAATATCTACGTTGGACATCTGAACCCCATTCTGTTCAAATAAATGCTTAAGAGCGGGTTAATGATTTAACAAATCGTTTGGGGAAAAACATGACTTTAGTTGGCCTTGAAAAAATTCATACAAACTTACATCTACAACGTATACATACAGACTGATATGTCATGTCATTGTACTCTGGTCCAGACGGCGCAGAGGCAGAATGGCTTTATGTAATAAAAGCTTGACCACAAATCAGCTTTACATGTCCTCTGTCTCGAAGCAACGAGCTTTCCACTTCTGGAATCTGTATTTCTAAGCCGCTTCTCTGCTAAAGCCATATTTAACTTGTTGTTTGGCTGTGGACCCCTGCTATTTTCCCTTACAAAAAAACCCCACAAGACGTTATGTAAAACGACAATGAAGGGTATGTGTTGCATGTGATCCCAGGAACATGCAATTTCCCCTTGTTTGGAAAGTGACCATCAGGCACTGTTATAGCGTCTTAGTGGTATTTTGTTGTGTTCTTAACAGGACATAAAGGGACAACATGGACACAAACATAGAACAGGGAAGAAATTATATCTGAGCTCAGACACACTCAGCATCAAACGGAGAATAAAATGCAGAGGAGTTGTGTCTGTTATTATCATGCTGTCAGCATGTGATGGTAGCAGAACACGATGTGCTCTATGATGTTAAGAGAAGGGGGAGAATTTGCTGTCCTAATAAAAGCCAGACAGAACATTTATGAGAGATTTGCTAAGTGAGAAATGTGGAGGCATGTTAAGCAGGAGAAATGACGGGGGAAGGGAAACCTCTCACTGTGTTGTCGGAGCGAAATATATTTGTAACTGTGATGAGCTACAGTGCTAAAGGTCTTCTTAAAAATGACACTACCCAACCACAGGCCCACAGTGAGTGTATTTACATGTGATCATTGGGAAGAATCAGCTTCAGACACATGATTTAAAGTAATGGGATGGGTAATGGGATCCTCTAATGGGATTTATTTCTGATTTATCAATCTATAAGAAGTCTGATCTAAAGGAGGTGTCCAGGAGGTTGTAGAGAAAAACGTTTTTGCCCACTTCCACAAAAATGGAGATTCAACTCCCAGCTGAGTTGCTTTTGACTTGGATGAGCGCACCATAGAGCACAATTGTGTTCATGGTGGGAAGCCAGTGAGGGATCATGATCTTGTTGCAGTATTAGTGACTACAATTTGGTCAGGGTTTAGTAGAGGTTATGGCCTCCTAGTGAGGCTTCCCTGAGTCAAAATGACTTATTCTGCCCAGAGTCAACAGTGACAAGGATAGCAGCGAACAGGGAAATGCACCAAAGTTAATTTTGAGCAATGTTTTACTCAGGATTAGATTACATTTTTGAAATAAGAAAAAAATACATAATTAAAGAAAAAGGATTAGCTAGGCAACCCCCCCCAAAACAAGCACCCAAACTAGCAAAACAAATATTAAATGTAGGTGATACTGCCACCATCTTCCTTTTCAACAGCCGCTGCTGCTATTATTGTTATTGCTCTTATTATTAGTATTACTATTATTATTTTTATTCAAATTAACATTAATACCATTACTTTACATCTCAATGTGGATTTGTGATGTGCTGCTGTGTGTTCTCTTTCCTCCTGCTATCTCTCTTTCATTCCCCCCTCCTCTCTCCCTCTCTCCCTCTCTCTCTCTCAACCCAACCAGGCAAGGCAGATGACCGCCCACCCAGGGCCTGTTTCAGGGCAAGTTGGGTCTGCAGCCAAAATTGAAACGGGGACACTACTAAATGTTCTGGTCCTCTCAGACTGGAGGGTATAAAACCGCAGCAATGACCAATGCTGATAATGCCCTTGACCCTTTCAAACAGAGGTGGAAATGATGGGGTTTACAGTGCTGGGCAGGTGCGGGAAGCAGGCCAGCAACATAAACAGAAAGTGGACACAGGAGCCCTCACTTCCCTTTATTTCGGTTAGGTTTCAGCACTCGGTGTTCACCATTCACAGACTTTAACACACACACACAAGTTCGACTCATGGCACCATTGTTGCATGTCACCACAATGTCCCTGGGACCCATTTCACAAAAGCGATTTTGTACCTTTACTTATACGCAGATCACAAAAGGTGCTGGTGTCCCGTTTCACTAATGACGGTCACTTACAAATTACAGATACATTTGATACATACATAGTACAACATTAGCGTGAGAGGAAATTATCACATGTTGCAGGCCACAGCTTGCATGTTGCAGATTTGTTCAAATGGATTACAGGTTCGAATTCTGTTTGGGACCTTTAGTGCACATCACCCCCCATGAATGGGGGATTCATGTTGCTGCTTATAGCTGCCCCACTCAACACCAGTAACACCACTGCAGTATTCATGATTTCTGTGACATCAGCTGCAATGTCAATGTCTGCATATATAATTTGCTTTGCTCAGCCACAGCTTGAAGGTGATGCATAGACAAGATGAAAGAATGGTCAGGTAGGCTTTCAGGGGCCCCATGCTTGCCTTTATCCAGGGCCTCCCTCCACATCCCATCAGTGAGTCTCCCTCCCTCCCTTTGATGACACTGAACCAGCAGCTGTGGATCCACAATCCACCAGAAGGGGGCATTCACACACCAACTCATCCACATTCCTCACTGCTCCTCCACAACCTAACTCCACATGTATTGAATTGCAAGCAGGCCTCCCTAACACATCAAAATGGGTAGAGTGTGTTGTATGTGTGTTGGATTGTAAATAATAAAACCGGCTGTTGACTAATGGCTTAATTCAAGGTTTTGTGATTAAAGGTTCTGTCACTTATGGGATGGAAAAGTACAGGTGCCACTTAGTGCCTAACAGGATCCTTTACAATAGTCCATGCTGGTTTTGTGGCCCTGCTTTTCATAGAGACAAACTGGTTTTCCTACCTCAGAAATAACAGTTTTCCATACAGAATTACAGGGAGGTTAAACCACACAAAACCTACATAAAAAGTTACTCATGTGATGGCTGTTGGGGTCAAAATTTGAAGAAAGAAGAGGAAGCAGAAAAGACAGAATCATCACCGGGAGAATGAGAAAACTCTGGAACTGTTCATAGAATTCAGACTGTGATGCCAATGCACTCACTTGGCTTAGTCAAATATGGGTCATATTTACTGTTGATCTGCAGTAAAATGTAGAATGCATATGTACAATTTAATTCTCCTCTCATGATCAGTTACTTTAAACTTTAGCCTACTTTGTTACTAATAGGAAGAGTGATAGCCTACCATAAAGCACAAGGTCACTGTAAACGTGTCAAACAATGCTAGGATACGCAATTCAAAATATTATAATACTATAGAAATAAAACAGATTTTAGTTTGGTTGTGTCTTTATACTGTTTTATATATTTATAATGGTTTATTTGAAAATGAAATAGAAATGCTTAATACTGCCACTTGTTGCACAGCTGCTCTCCAGCAGGGCTTATGTCAACAAGAGAGAAAGTGTTTTACTGTATCATGGGACAGCCTTTGACCTTGCAGTGAGTCCACATTATCCGCCACCTGCCTGACACAACAACACTTTGTGTATGGGATTTGTTACACATATAGGCTACAGGCTAAATGACTCAGCATTCCAGCGGCTGCGTTGAATAACTGAATAAAGTGAACAAATGTTAACCTCAAACAATAAGTTAGAGATAAGTGACAGTTTTAGGAACGCTAATGTTACATTGGTGTTCAGTGGCAATGTCTGCCTATTTAAACAACGGCAAATTCCACTGGAAAACTACAACATTTGGAAAAATAACTCCACTTGAGGCTATGATAAAGGACATGTTAGCTTAAAATATCAAACGGACGTATATACACATTAAGCTATAGTATGGCCGCTATACTATCATACAAACATGTTCCACACGTAATACATAATAACGCCGCTATAGCTAATTGACATTTATTAATGAATATATCCCCCAACCAACGTGGCCATTAAGTGTCTTAGTCCCGGGTGGCGCGATAATATTTAAATGAACTGTAAAGGCTCAGGTGCGTTTATCTTGTACGTTTTAAGAGTGTGATTCAGCCAATCAGAAGCGAGGAGCGGGTCTTTATGCTTAATAAAGTAGCCCAGCAGCCCAGTACGTCGCGTGTCCTACCTGTTCCTGTTGGGACGCTCCTCAGCCGGCAGAGCCAGCAGCTGCTGGAGGGAAACCAGGCTGATGCAATACACAGTGAGAGGGAGAAGGGACCGCATCTCCGGGCCAACTTTAACTCTACACCCTCTCCGGGAAGGAGGGTTCGACCACACGGTCTGGGCGAAGTTTAAATCCCAAGAGTAGGGGGAAGAAAAAAAAAGAAAAAAAAAAGAATAAGGAAAAACAGAACGGTGCTCCCAATTCTTGATGTTAGGTCAGGTATCCAAACTTGGCAGTGGGAATCGTAAATGAAACCTCTGGAGAAAGCAGAAATGATAAATGAGCAATTGACAGAAAATAGAGTCGGTGAAAGTGAGCTTTACTCATTTAATTAATTTAGACCCTTCACCTGATGAGAAACCTTTCAAATTTACTATGTGGACTAAAACTATCCCAAGTGGATTCTTCATCAAAACCTCTAGATTTTATAACAGCCATTATAAACGTATAGGCACCAGATGAAGATTTCACGTTCTTCTGAAAATGTCAAAATATGTAACCCCAATCAAATACTACCTTTTCTGAATAAACCTACTCATAACATAAGTAAAGGGGAGTCTTACCTTCTTTGTATTTATAGCTCAGAATCTGGGTTTATTTGTAATTTTTTTCTCCCCCATAAATCCAAACGTGTTGGTCAAGATTAAGTTCTCCAGTGTGAAGCTGAGCGCCGGCTGACATTGTGGGTTTAAATACTGAGTGGGCGGAGTTCACTGACTCGGACAATTTCGGAGGCAAAGGTGATGTAATATTATTATCTTCCATGCTCGGAATATCTTGCATTGATGTGATTGGCAAACATAACTCTGTGGTTGCTTGTGTTAATGGCAATTAACATGGGAAAAAAGTACTATGGTACTTCTTTTATACATCTTGGAAAGAGTCTGATAAACCGTATCACAGAAAATCTACAAGCTCCATAATGTTGCTAAAGGTTTACTATGAAATAAAGATATAGCAGCACAGACTCACTTTAAATTCTAAGCAGTATTATCAAAATATTAGTGGCACCATAGGTGTAAATAAAGTAAAGATCACTGTAAATTCAATATTAAGCAGCACAGCATTATAGGTCCCATTAGGAATATTATAATATATTGTAGTGATACAATATGTTTTCAAAAATACCATAAAAGACATGAATGGTCGCTGTAAAGTCACAGTTGAGCACCACAGGAACACTAGACGTCTCCACAGCAATTTAGGTGATAGCTCAGGATGGTAAGGATACTTGCCATTATAAACTTAGTACTATTCAGCACAAAGTACCATACGTTATCATAATCAACCATGTGCATACTCAGGAAAATCCCCACATTTTCATGAATTCCTTGAGCAGTTTGTCTTCCTGACCAAACGCTAATCTTATCTGTTATCATTACTGTCAGCCAAGTGTGTAAAATAGATAGGAAGAAATACAGGAATCCTCGCAGAATCCCCCGAACCTGTCGTCAAGTCACACCTACAGTTCCATCATGAAGCATCATTGACATCCTAGCTGAACATTTCCTTCACACGCTTATTGCTGTACCTTGTAACCACTTCCTTAAAGCTCCTGCTAGGAAACAGACTAGCTTAATCAGGGAGCTGTAAATCACGCAGACACTATCTTCAATGTTTTCCCAACCCAAGACTCCCTTACTTTCAGTTGTGTTTTGAAATATGTTACAACAGATATGTTGCAGGTGTGTCACAGGTCCGAACATGCTTTTTACAACTCTGTTTCATGACTCAGATAAATCTGCAGCTTTTTTCACCTCATTAGTAAGTATTTTTGTGCTGTGCCCAAGGTCCCATCATCCTTTCTAACTCAAGTGACGAGAGTGATGCAGCAACACACTCCTAATACATAAACCTGATGCCTCAAACACAGTTACGCAACATCAATTTCCAAGAAAGCATGTCAAGTGGGTTGTCAACAGTGGACACCTTTCCTGCTACTGGAAAGACGCTGCACATCCATGTACAAAAGAAACAACAAGAGAGGTAGGACAAGCAAAACGGAGACTCCATGAGGAATGTAAGGATGTAATGTTTGTTATTTGTCTTTTTGCTGATGCAAAACTCAGTCATCAAGCTTTTCGTATAGATAAACTTATATCCACGCCTGCCACAGAAAACTGCACATGAAGTAGATGTAAAGGCCCCGATGCTGACCACTTTCAAGTAAAAACGTTCCTGTTTTACACTGCCTACTCCACCAAGTAATGGCTACAAACATCTCTTCTTCACTTAGCTTTTAAATAGCTTTCTTCATTTTTAATTTGTAATTTTAATTGTTTCTAATTTAATTAAATTGCACATCTACAAGTTGAAGCATTTTCTGTGCTCTTTTATCTTTTTATTATTATGTATTTAAATTATACTTCTACTCCTACTTCCCAAGTTTCTGGGTTGTTGGAAATGGCACACTGCATACAGCAATCTTTTAACACATATAAAATATTGGAAAGTAAAGTCAACTTACAAATATAGCTGATAATAAAATATTAAATTTTGGTTCACTATGTTGTCATTTCCAGTGATGTTAAGTTAAGTTTGGATTAAGAAATACAGTGACCTCGGGTTGTCAGTTCGCACAATGTGAACCACAATCGTTTCTTTCTTTTATTCTCAACTATACTGGTATAATGTATATGTTGATTTCAGTAGTTTCCATTTACATTCAAAACAATGGGCTAATATTTTGCTAGAGTTCTATGAAAAGATGGTGGACATATGCCATGTCCGACTACTTGGATTATGAAATACAACCGCAGTTTTGGGAAATGGGTAAAACCTTTTTTCATCATTGAGCTGGTTAGAAGAGCAGCAGGAGTTTGTCTGACTCAAAACTGGGACTAAATCGGACAGAGTTTGACACGTTTAGCTTAAAAATCCTTAAAACTGCTTAATGTGATGAAAAAAATCCATTCTGAAACACTTGAACACTGTGAAAAGAGCCATTGCTTGTGTATTATTTTGCTTTTCTTCTTCTTCCCATGTATTATTCCTCACAATTGTACTGTAAATTTATTGCCAACCTAGAATTATAGCCTTCATGTGCTACGTGAATCCTGCCTATGAAGCATTGCGTGGATGATATTTGCTCAGACAGATTTGTCTCACACCTCACACTATCATCTTACGGCTCAGCTCTGCTCAGGCCTTTCTTTGACCGTCTCATGCAGTGTCTCCATCGTTATAACACCGTCAGAGCTAGTGCCACAGCATGACCCATCAGTGATACGCTAATCTAGGTTTGGATGTAATGAACGAATCCTTCTAGTATTTGGTTTGGCTTCAGTTTCACAAACCAATTTGGGTTGTGTAACCAATTCATTACCTAAATTTTTGTATTCTTAAACATCCTCATGTTCATAGCAGTGCTGTCAGGCAAGTGTGGTTCTGACCTTTGACTTTCTGCCTAGAGTTAGGGTTGATTCATACATATTTAATACTGCATATTGACCTTCATCCACAGCCCACAGTGGCACCTTTATTTGACTGTGATGGCACAATGATTCATGAAATGCTTCATGAGTATGTACTCTGTAGAACTGGCCAACACAGCACAGGACGGTTTTAAAAGAGCCACCAACTGTGGCTTTGAAAATCCAAAAAGGGAAGTTTTGGGGGATGTAGTCAATTGATCAAAGAGCAGAGGGACCTTTGCTTGATTGTGAGGTGTTCCCTGTCTTGTCTTTGTTAATGTGAATCTTTGAATGGGTGAGGCTGGGACATAGCCTGTATTTAAGGTTGTGTAAACAGTGCAAATAATCACAGTCTCATTAGGCAGGATAAAGGCAAATACTGACTATAGTGAAGCGAACTCTCACATGTAGTTCACTTTCAAGCAGTTTAAGTATGTTGCGTGTTGCTATTCATGTCAGGCTTCTGCTACAGCTCTTGCCATCTGAATGATGAGCTATCGGTCTTAAGTTAGCATCTCACTTAATGTAACTGGCATCCATGAAGCTAACAAAGCTGCAGAAAAATCCAACTGTGACTACAATGTTCTTCAACAAATACTGAAGTTTACTGATGACGGTGTGAACTTTCTGCACTGTGGCCATCAGCCTCCTCCTTGTAGCCTCAATCAGCTACCTGCTAGCCACAACCATGGAAAGTACCGAAAAATAGTTCAAAGATAATTTAAAAGCCAATTTCAGGCAAATGGAAGTAATTTATGCATGCTCACACAGGGTGTGCAAACACCATGTCATGTTTAAAGGAGAAGTGTTTTATTCTATATTTTTCTTATTGTCAACAAATCCATGGAAAGAGCAAAACCCCTATTGAAGACATGAATATATAGTTAATTTTACAAAAAAAACCCAGCTCTGTCATTTCCTAAAACACTGTCGTTTTTAACAAACATTACTCAAGCAGGAAGAAACTGCATTTGCTGGGGACTATTTTCAGTGAGTAATACACATTTGATAGTGGGTATTTCCAGTACCAGTAGAGCATATGTCGGAATTGAGTCAAAATAAATTACACTGTGTGTATTCATGGTAATGAAGGAACTGAATGAAAGAAGGTATATGTCAGACAGTGTAACAGTGTGACTGAATGTGTTTTTAATCAGTTTTGGACAACATAGAGCTCTAAGCCACAGAGAAATAATATGATACAGACACAGTACTTAAAGGCTTCCTCAGGGGGGTGGAGGAAGACAGTGTTGGTATGGAAACATGGAGGTTTAAGTATGGAATTTCAGTCTCATGCTGGCAACTAAGCCAAGTCCATTCACTAAGGTGGGATGCAGATGAACGCTTTGCAAAAAACTTGTAAGTAGAGTCAAGTTAGTAAGTAGACTTTGAGCTGTTTTTTTTTCTGTTGGTAGCTTTTTTCGTGGATAATCCAGAGTAACATGGACAGTGCTCCCAGAAAGAGAAGCTGCTGTTTAATATTTTCGATGTTGTTTTTCCACTTTACATACAATTCAGTTCTGTTGTGGATTTTCTTTTGCCATCACAGTTCTATTAACCTCAATTGTGCTGGGGTGGAGGCAAAAATCTCAAAACTTGGACAAATGAAACCAGTACTATCTGCACGTTTCGATACCACTATACAACTTCTTCACAATTTGAGAGAACCAACCCTTTATTTTTTGTGATAAACAGCTGCTTCGGCATGTGTAAAAATTTGTGCTTTGATGTGTCTTTGGGGATTATGAGAAAAGGTGCATAAACAACATCTTAAATGCCCAGGCTCTGATTTGAGGTGGTTTATGATGCAAAACAAAATGTATGTTCCCAGCAGAGGCAATGTGATCTTAAGTGGCTTAGCTGAAGAACTCATATACAAGCACACAACAACTGCAGGATTGAGGAGGACGTATGGCTCCTTTGGGACAAAGTCTGGTTTCTCCTGTTTTTGCACAAACTACCAACTCATGTATCTAAACAACAGCGTATCCAAAGTGCATGTTTTAAATTCCTGAAAACTGAATGTTTTCTCAGGTCACATGGCAAGTGATACTAGAGTGTTACATCACCTGCAACTTAAAAGACCTTTCTTTCCTGTACTGTTTCTTAGTCCCTGCTGATTATAGAAACACACATTTAACATATATATATTATAGCACAGATTTGTTTGTTCTCCTTTTTGTTTGTTTAGTCGTCATTCCAGCAAAATAGACCACACCATAGGATGAGAGCCCTTCTACTTCCTCCTCCCTCCTTGCACAAATAAATCTCACAGTCAGCGATAACTGACATAATAGTGTAAACATTTGTGATGTGACTGTAATGTCTGAGTCAGTATAAGTGTGGTAATTTGTCTTGTGGCTATTTTAGAGTGAAATAACCTAGGCTTTTCTCAATGAGTTAGGTTTAGTCCATTAAGAGCCACAGTGTGGTAGTCTAATGATTGCTGCCCCCTGGTGAACCTCACGTTACATCAAGTGAATACACTGTACTGCAGCTCCTGCTGAGAGTGAATCTATTATGATGGTAACCTCCCAAATACAAAACACAAGTTCTTGTTTATCAGTATTGCAAAATTATATCAGGACATTGTTTTTGATTTTAAAATAATTAGTCATAATTTAATCCCTAGGAGTTAATTTGGAGACATTTTCCCCCTGTTGTGCAGTTAGCATCCGCTTGGCTGCTTCAGTAAACTTAATTTACATTGCGAGTTTGTTTGAACAGCTTGTTGTCTCTGTCCGAGCCCTCTCTGTCAGGTTTATTTGGCATGTCTGCTCACCAGTGCAGTGGTGTGTGGGAGGAGGCCTCAGAGGAGGGGGCTAACAGGACAGTTTTCTGCCAGTTTTGTGGACAAATGAGGGATTGGATTTCAGTGTGGGAAAGATGATGGCACAGGAGTGGCTGATAACAGCAGCACTCCCAGAAGTCACAGAAGAAAACTGAGCCTCCACATTTTTGACAGTAGTTTGGAGAAGAAAATCTTTCTTTTTCAACATGACAATGCCCCCATGCATAAAGCCAGGTTCATAAAGAAATGGTTTTCCCAATTTGGTGTGGGAGAACTCGACTGGCATGCACAGAACTCTGACCTCTACCCCATCCAACACCTTTGAGATGAACTAGAATGCTGACTCTCTTATCACTATCACTTGGATCTCATTAATGCTCCTGTGGCTGAATGGGAGCAAATCCCTGCAGTCAGGAACCAAAATCTGGTATTATAGCAGTACATTAATGCCCATAGTTTGGGGGAAAAAAATTCAAAAATCACATATGGGTGTAATTTTCAAATGTCCACATACTTTTGGTCACATAGTGGGATTTAGTGCCTTGCTTAAGGACACTTCAGCATGGTAGACGTCTGTCGATATAGTGTTAACAGTATTCTATGACACCACCTGACTGCAAGATCAAAGATATAACTTACTTTATGGAGTAAAAATGAGAAGGGTGTATTCATCACAGTGTGCATGTTAACCTTGCCCATGCCCTGTGTTAGACACATGCAATTATACCAGAATAACTTTCAGGTTGCACGCCTCAAACAGTTGGCCACACATAGATCATATTGAGCTGAATAGCTTCCTTAATTATTATGTTATATGTTTGATGTATAAAGATATACTAAAAATAAATACATTCATGTAATTTGGTGAATGTTGTTCTTTTAGTGCTAAATCATATCACACCTTTGTTGTTATTCAACTAACTCCAAACAATGATTTTAACTATGACTTAAAGGTCCTGGAAAACAACAGTATTTTCAGCATCTTATTGTGAGTGTTGTGATCTTGCATGATCACACAACTTTCTGCCAAACATTCAACTTGTTAAGGACCATGTGGTGTAGGCAGTTGAAAAACCCAATCGCAGACATCGGAGGTGAAGGGGAAGGCATTTATTCACACCAAGGACACTTACAGGGAGGCATGGCTGTTAACAAAAAGTCCAAGTGGAAACAGAGCACAGGGAAAGTCCATGGGGGAGGAAAGGCAACACAAGGTAGCCCAAGGGATGGATAGCTGAAAGTCTAAGACACGCAGGCAGAGATACACACATACGACGACAACGCACCAACAAGCAACTGGGGAACACTGGCACATATATACACACACAGACTAATGAGGGAAACAGACACAGGTGAACGCTGCAAACAGGTGGAAAGGATCAGCACAGGAGGGAGACTAACGAGGACAGGAAACACAACCAAATAAGGAGGGAACCACACAAGGGAAGGAAACACTGGACACACAGAGGAGGCACAAACCGTTAAAGAAACATCACACTAAAACTAGAAACACAAGCATGAGGCCACTGGGCGTGATACAATTTTTAGTTTAACAATATTTAAATCAAAATGTGATCACGCCCACACTGACCCTGATAAAGCAAATTTGCAGTTAAAGTGAGACTATGTAACTTAAATGCACCTTTCAATACACTCAGAGGATTTGCTGTTACAGCCTTACGTGGTCTGGTATGACCATTAGCTTACGCTGGCTAATGTTACCAAACTAAATAAGATATTGTTGTGTAACTGATATTACTGAGTCAGTTCACTGACTTTATGACTCCTCTCTACTTGTTTTAGCACAGTCAGTTCAGCAAATGATGTCACCTTTAGAGCAAATTACTTAAGATAACTTTGGGAAATGAAGGGAAGTTCAATGTGCCATCATTCTGTAATTAACATGCATGGTGGTTGCTATTCAGCAAAAATTATAGTGTCACTTAAAACTATTAACAAATAATACCTGAATGTAATAATTATAAGTATGGATGTTTATTTTATTATTAACTTAAATGTTGACTGTTGCTTGTTTGTTTATGAACATCTAATATTATATATATAGAAATAGTAAAGTCCATTTGAGTCCATTTTAAAACTAGTTGAGAGAAGTTTTAAAGTGAAAGAAAATGGTCAGAACCATACAGGGTAAAAAATAACATTACAAACAAAATATAAAAATGAATTAGACTACTGTTCAAACTTAAATTACTGTTACAGCGCTTTGGGAACCGTTCTGGTTGAAAAGCGCTATATAAGAAAGAGTCCATTTACCATTTACCATTTTAAATGCATGAAGATCACTTTACAAGTACTACTACTCAGCCTGTGAAAACAGTTAATGTTGTCTAATGTCTTCTGTGACTCTAGAGAAGCTTTTTAAAATCTGAGACAATAACCCCCAATTTGGAGATTACAAATTTCTGAAGCCTGCATTACAGGCGCTGGAAGCACATGTACTATGCAGGGAGGCTCTAATGATACGTCACTATTGAGATGCATTATGGAAAGTTCACATACTAAATTGCTGGGAAGTCACTTTAAATTATGTTTACTTGAATAAATTATATGTAATGCATTTTTCAATTAAACTTGGAATACAATAAATGTATTATTTTATGGCACAGGAGATATAGCAAAAAATCTGACACTGTCATATTTTTCAATCTGTGGTCATCTTCCTTGGGTGTTATGGGTAAAAACACATTAGCTACAAATGAGGATTTACAGTAGTTTACTATATACACAGACCTTTGCAGACGTTTTGCAGCAGTGAGATACAGGACACAGGGCAGTATGTGTTTTGTATATGGTTTATCATTCAGCACAAAATTCAGTGCATATACCTACATGAGTGTAACTCAGTGGAGTGACAGTATCAAACTATAACACTGCTGTGACTATGTAAGCATCTGTTTGTCTCAGCTTTGGGGAATTACACTAATGGGTGCTATGCCTGCTTAATGAAGCATTTTCATGTGCTATGCTTCACTGAAGGGAAGTTGACTGCTGGAATAGCCCCATGAAGAGCAGTGATGTGCGAGAGGCCTTCAAACCACTTCCTGTCTGTTGGTTAGTCTACAGGAAGTCACATGGTTGTTGCATCCTGCAGAGAGTGACTTTGTGCTCTGATTGGGCTGCATGACAGAATCAGTAATGGGACGGGTAGCTCGCCTGCTTTCTTCTTCTTCTTAATTTCCAGAAATACAAGGTGACAAAAAAAAGAAAAAACACGAGATGATGACAGATGACTCAAATAGCAAAGCTGCAACACACAATCATATTACCTATTAAAGCCTATTAAGTGAGGGTAGCTCTGTCCCTGCAAGGTTATCTTACACTTCTTCCTGCGTATGCTGCTTTCAGTGAATGGTGGGAAATTCAGAATTTGGGGGCAGCTGTGGCTCAGAGGGTAGTGCGGTCGTCCTCTAACCCCAGAGTTGATGGTGTCGAAGTGTCCCTGGGAAAGACACTGAACCCCAGTTGCCCCCGGTGGAGGCCAGCATGGCAACTGTGTCCCCATCGTTATGGGTGAATTAGACTACTGTTACAGCACTTTGGGGACCATTTCAATCGGTTGAAAAGCACTATTTTAGTAAGTTTCCATTTACTTTGTTACCTTCTGACGAACCTTTTCCACCTGTTTCCAGCCTTGATGCTAAGCTAAGCTAACCAGCTGCTAGCTGTAAGTCCATATTTACTGCACAGACATGAGAGTGGTATTGAGATTCTGTGAATAAGCACATGTCCCAACATTTTGAACTATTCCTTTAAACATTTTCTGTTATTAAAATTCTTTATTTAAGTAAAAGCAGCAATGCTTTAATATAGAACTACTCAATTACAAGTAAAAGTCTAGCATTGAAAGTTTTACTTGAGTTCAGTAAGTAACTGCTACTTTCCACCACTGGCCTATGTTCCACTTTAGGCTTTAATTGCGCAAACTTTTCTCTCATTTAGTGCTGCCTTCAACTGTATATTGCTCCAGTATCTTTGACTAAGTATAGCTTGTCACAGAAACGCAAAATATATATTTGCAGATGAAAGAGGAACAACATGTAGAATGGTTTTCCAGCCAAATGCACAGCATGTTTAGTTAAGTCAAAGGCAACATTATTGGTAACTAAGCACATGTCTTTGCTAGACAAAGCAAAGACATCTTCATAACATACTATGTCTTTGTCTATTTCTCTTTCTCACCCATTGTCACTCTCTCTGGCAATGTGTCAACTGTGGTTCAAAAGTTAAGATATACAGCTAATGTGAACTGCAAGAATCTAAACCACAGTGGTGACCTCAGCGTGACTCCCTATTCACAAACCGACTTAAGATGCATGTTATCTCTGATTAACTCCGGTCAGACACCGGTTTATCAAAGAGTAGGGGTGTCCTCCGCTCACTCAGGCCCGAGTCTCAGATAACGTTGTGAGAAAGAGGGAGACAAGTTGTTTCTGAGTGTTGAGAAAACAAAGCTCTTGAAGCAAAATATGGCATCTCATGCACAGGATTGTTTTCAACCAGAGAGTGATGAACACTTTAGGTCAAAGGTCATCGCACAGGAAGTGTTGGAATTCTCTCAATGCTGTTAGTGTCCTGAGAGCCAAGGACAGGCCACATGGATCCGGGCCATCAGGCCTTCCTCACTTCCCACTGACATGTTATCTGCCCCTCCAAAGTGAAACTGAAGCATCATGCCAAGGTTTTCTCCAGCCTTACTTAGAGTATTTTAAGTGTTTCACAGCCAAAGGTTCAACATTATTCTGATAATCACCTATATTTCCTCACTACAGTTACTGTGCTTGCTACTAAAGGTTGCAACCAGAATAAAGATTATCAGTAGGGAAAACATATGAGATAACAGAGATGAATATTAAGGTTTGTGCCCGCCCAAGCAGTTTGGTGAAATCTATCTAATTGGCATTTTAGGATTCTTGAAGCTGTAAAAGGATGAAAATACATGCTAACGTACTACAGTCAGCGTATTGCCTCAGTTTCGGTTGCCAGTGTTTGTGTATTGTTGGTTGTGTATTTCACTGCTCTAGCTAAACCCAGTTAATTTTGTTATACTGAATTCCTCATTTCCGTGGCTAATTTCCTGCTATACACCTCCTTTAACAACAATGGAATGTGTAACAAATGTAGTTTATTCACTGTGTTGAAGGCGAGGCTCAGTGAGTTAGAATCACGGCTTCGCACAATGGAATGTCAGTCAGCTGTACTTAGCCAGCTGCCAGCCGGTGTGAGCCAACCAAAGGTAATATGATATGATGATATGTATAGCCGCATGTCATCATTCGGGGATGCAGCCTTTATCAATTATGCCCCAAAGCTTTGGAACACACTGCCAATAGATATCAGGGAAGCCAGCTTGCTACACATCTTCAAGAGCAACCATAAACTAATTTTTTCACTTTTGCCTTCAATTAGCTATCTGCAATAACCTTTTTAGTTGCTTTAAAACATTATTTTAAATTTTATAATTTTGTTTTAAGAAACGCGAGGAAGAAGTGAAGGTTATAAGGGAAAAAGAGAGTAGTGATTGAAAGCAAAACAGACACCATGCGATTGTGTCGGGATAAATAGGACTCAATGAGATTAGTCCAGGTAAATGGGACACAGGGCGGCTGTGGCTGAGAGGATAGTGCGGTCGTCCATTAACCCAGGGGTTGGTGGTTCGATCCCATGTCCGCATGTCGAAGTGTCCCTGGGCAAGACACTGAACCCCGAGTTGCCCCCGGTGGAGGCCAGCATGGCAACTGTGTCCCCGTCGGTGTGTGAATGGGTGAATTAGACTACTGTTCT